>RJWJ010034569.1:0-17183 GCA_004363605.1 Indri indri | reverse complement strand
TTAATTATAGGCTTAAGACATATATTCAAATGCAGATATGAGAAATACAGCATTTTCATATTTTAATTGGATCCTTAGGTAAAGAGAGTTTTAGCCGGGTGAGTATTAATTCAGTCTGAGCAACTCTGCTGGGAATGCACTTGCTTTTTTTCTGAGCTCCTTTCATTTTTTCTTCCTTGCCTTACATCCTTGCTCTCGTGACACCCTGAACGTCTCCTTTTCTTCTCAGTGTACCTGAAATACTCATAATTGCTTCATTAGCTCCCTTCTCTGTTAGAGTGCAAGCTCCCTAAGAAGAGAGTCTGTGTCTACCGTATTCATCAGTGTATCTCCTGACCAACCCAGCATGGCACCTGGCATGCCATTGGTCTTCACGGAACATTTGTAGGAAGGAAGGAAGGAAGGAAGGAAGGATGGATGGATGGATGGATGGGCAGATAGTGGATAAAAATAATTATTTTTTCTTTCTTCTATTGTTGACAGCCATGATAAGACTATAACATCCTAGGATAGATATAAAACTTCAATTGTGCATTAAAGGGTTCCCTTGGTCCCTCTTCCAGCTTGGCCACATACTGTGTCACTAGAAAAGGGCTCTTGTCCTCTTTCCTTAGAAGTTGAGTAAAGTATTTTTCCTTCTATCATGGTCCTTGGGGCTCAATATTTTTTCATCTGTCAACAAGAAAAATAATGTCATTCCTGATGGATATCGGGGGACCTGTTTGTTTTCACTCCTTGGAGATCCGATAGACCCCATGGTGCAGTCTGCCCAGCTCCTTTGCTGTGAGCTTTTCTGGCTCTTGGTATTTGGGGGTGATGGCCCTGCAGCTAAAGAACCTGGTGGGCAGGACCACAGGCTGCACAGCTTGGGAGCACACCGTACAGGAGAACAGGGACCCAGCACAGAATCTGCATGAATAGAGCCCCTAGAACGTGCAACACGGTGGCCCTGCCATTGGATGGGCAGAAGGCCTGCTCTGCAGGTTCACACTCTGAGATTGCCCTGTTGTTTTAATCAAACTGTTCTAGGCATTCTTCTCCTGGGGCTTTCCTAGCATGGAAAATGAGAGCATAATTTCCCAAGTGTTAGGAGCATCAGCTCCAACATGGACACAAAGGCCTTTAAGACTTACCGAGAGTGGCTGGAACCCTGGGTCTTCCAAGAAGTCCTGTTGTCCCTGGGATGAGTGGCCTTGTCTGCGAGCCTTCGGTGGGCCTGTCCTCACACACACCCATGTCTCTCCCAGCCTCTGCCGGCTTTAGTCTTGAATGCAGCCACACACCCTGACTCCTGCCTTGCCTGCTACAACATGAAGTTCATGTCACTTCAGGATCTGACCCTTCCAGGACACGGCAGGTCTCAGGAGCTGACCTGACTGTCTGGGTTGGTCTTTGTCATATTGGTTTGTGGACTGAGAGACTGCCTTCTGGTCTGGTTAGAGATAGGAAGAGGTGGGGGGATTGGGGAGAACACCAACTCTTAAGACGATCCTCCCTAAATATGGATTCTCCCAGCCGAGTTCTAAGACACGGTAGGTAGCAGGGAGTTGACAGCAGTGCTCTTGGGTGATGTTTGGAATGTCTCTTACAAGACCCTGGGCTGGACTTTGAGGGATTCCCAGGGAGATGATCTTCAAGCCAGGACTTTCCTCCCTGGCCCATCTGATCTCACACCCGTCTCCCCACTCCTCACCATCTCCTGCTGCCTGCATCGTGTTCCTATTCAAGGCCGGGTCCTCTCCTCTGAACAAGTGCAGTTTTTGGCCTGTGTCACGATTCCCCTGCCTCTCATCTCCTGGGGCTGAACCTTATCCTTCCTTTCAGACTGGGGGCTCCTGAGCGCCCTGACAAAGGCTATCACAGCAGCACAGAGCACCCGCCTTCCCGAATGCAAACCCTGCTCTGCATTGACTAGCTCCATGGCCTTGGGCAAGGTACTTAATCTCTCTGCACCTCCTTTTCCTCATCAGCAAGATACCTGCTTCCCAGAATTTTTGTGAGGTTAAATAATAAATATATACCAATGGCTAAAACAGTGCCTGGCATCGCAGAAGCCCTCAGCAAGTGAAGCTCCTGTTACTGCTTTCCATGGTGCTGCCCCTGGCGTGGGGGTGCCAGGAACATAAGCCGTGGTGTGCACAGACGGCACACATGTGAGCATGCAGCCGTCTCCTTCCCTCTCCTGCTATTCCACTGCCTCCTTCCTCCCTTCTCCCATCACCAGGAAATGGCAAGAGGAAGGACAAACACTCAGCTTGCTTAAGGACCCAAAATATGGATTTATAGTGGACCAATGTGTCCCCAAAACCAAGGTGCCAGGAAAGAGTGAGGGGCTCCCCACGTGGGAGCAGTAGCCCTGGGGCCAGCGTGCTCCCGGTGTTCTAGGTAATCAGTTAGGGGCTGAGGGAAATTAAACCAGGTCTTAAAAGAGATCAAACGCAAGAAAAAAAATTGTATAAAAGAGAATGAAGAAAAACGGTGGTTTCTTTAGTAAGCTTCATGCATTGTGCTAGAGCACCTGTTCTCGAACTTTTTGGCTCTAGCACCCCTTGACAATCTTAAATATGATGGAGGACCCCATAGAGTTTTTGTTTAGGTGTGTCCTATTGATCAGTTTTTATTAGATTAGAAATTAAAATGGGAAACTTTTAAAATATTCGTTAAATCATTCAAAAGCAACAATAATAAACCTATTTCAGGTTAACATAAAAGAACACGTTTTTGTAACAAATAACTGTATTTTCCAAAACAAACAAATACAAAGAAATGAGAAGCGAGTGGCACTGCTTTCCCTTGCTGCAAGTCTCTTGATGTGTGACCCAGTAGAGGACAGTTGGATTCTCATGTCTGCTTCCTGCGTCCCATCAATCATCAGAGCAATGCCATCATCCCAGGTGCCGTGGCCTCTGGAAAACTCCACTGTACACTCATGAGAGAAGGAAAGTGACAAAGGCAAATGACATCCGAGCATAACTATGAAAATTGTTTTGACCTTGTGGAGCCCTGAGAAGGCCTCAGGACCCCCAGGGGTTCCATGAGCCAAACTTTGAAAACTGTAGCTGAAGAGCATAGCCCAGCCTTTATAAAACCAGACTCCAAGTATTCGATTAGCCCTTAGAGACTTATGTTTTCTTCTCCTCTCTTTGTAAATTGCTTATAATTTTTTCGTGTTTTTTTTGTTGGAGATGGGAGTGACAGTCTAAGGGATGCCTGGGAAGGTTCCCGGATTGCCTGGCACTCGGGTGTTATTGTAGGCAGGTACGTCTCCTTTTGGGGACTCACTTTTCCAGTTTATGAAATAAATGAGTGCAGGAGTTTCCAAGGCCGGACAGCCTGTGTTTCTCTGAGACTTAAACTAGAGAGACCAGATGCCTTTTCCATCTGTTATGGGCTCAGTTGTGTCCTCCAAAATTTCATATGTTGAAGCCTGAATCCCCAGTACCTGCACATGTAACTGTCTGTATTTGGAAATAGCGTCTTTAAAGAATTAAGTTAAAATGAAGTCACTGGGGTGGTCCCTAATCCACCATGACTGGTGCCAGCATTGGAAGCAGCGATCAGGGCACAGACACACGGCAGGAAGACCGTGTGAGGACACAGGGAGGGGGCGGCCATCTGTAAGCTCTATAGGCCAAGGAGAGAGGCCTCAGAAGAAACCAGCCCTGCTGGCATCTGGATCTCAGCTTTCTAGCCTCCAAATCCTAAGAAAGTCAATTTCTGCTGTTTAAGCTGCCAGTCTGTGGCACTCTGTCATGGCAGCCCTAGCAAACCGACACACTGCCCGTTATGCTCCCTAAGCCGTTGCTTTGCACTGAGGCCTCCCTCTTTGTTTTCAAGATCATTCCTCTGCAAGAGGATGAATGACCACTGTTTAGGGGCATAAGCTAAAGATTCTTCTGAAAAAATACACCATCTGGGCAGCTCAACAGACCTGACCACTGAATGTGGCTGTGACGCTCATTTGCTTTGGTTGTTATCCAAGGGGAGAGAAAGCGAGAAACTATGGGCATCGTCAGGGAAGTACTAATCCACTGTTGATTTAAGAGAAATAAAGAAATGAGATCGAGTCTCCGGCATCTGCTGAGTCTTACACTAAGCCTCGGGGAGAGAAGATGACCACAGCCTGGAGCGGACAGTGACAGGAGCCTCAGTGTCCTCAGACTGGCTTCAGGAGCAGTCAGAGCCAGGTGATGGGGTCTGGACGCCAGGCACACGCGCCCGAGGAACCTTGGGCCTTTCCACATCAGCGCAGATGAGGAAGAGGTTCTGATGTTTATCGATTGATGTCCAATTGCCTGTGACCCTGGGGCAAAGGAACATGCATTAATAAAACCTCAAGCTCAGTTTTTCCCAAAATGTGTTCCTTGGAGTGCAGTTCCGTGGGTTGTCATAGGTCTTCTGCAAAAAGAAAAGGAGTTGCGTGTTTTCAGATGCACTTGGAAACCTGCAACACAAGCAGAGTTAAATGGGCTTCACTGCCACGTGGTCCTCTCAGCATCTTTATGATGCTATGTGCATTACAAGTGTCTAAGAGAGGGGCATTTCCCAAGCTGGCACTTCCCGTGCATCGACACCCAGTTATCCACACTGTGGAAACAGCCTCTCCAGACAGCCCACAGGGCTCGCTGCAGCTGCCCTGAGATGTCCCAGTGGTGGGCAGTGGGTGGTCACAGCGCAAATGGCCAGAAGGGCGAGATCAACAGAGGCCACCAACGTGGGCATGACCACAGACTCCTCCTTCTCCTCCTCCTCTGTCAAGGACTCACAGGACCTGGCAGGTAGACAATGGATAATAAAACCTATTACATCCACAGTTTAAAAAAAATTATTGTGATGCCCTCACTATAACAGACAAGGGAAATATATAACAATCTGCATATTGCAATGCTCTGGCGCAGCTGTTAGCTGCCAAGAAAATCCCCATGGACTTCCACATCCCTCTCGGGGCAGAGCCAGCTCCCCCAGGGCCCCCCAGGGCCACAACAGTCTCAGTCCACCCATGGCCTGCTTTCCTGTTAATATCAGGGCTGGGATGGCCCCCAACAGGGCAAAAATTGGTTCTCAGAGGAGGGTGTGAAAGAGTATTACTCTTTATGTGTAGATCACAGATACAGCACACAACAGAGAGATAGCATATCTACGGTATTAAAATTTCATGGTGGGAGCAGGGAAGGGATTTTGGGGGGAAAAGTCTAAAAATGCCCCATGGGGGGATGACAGTGAACAAAAGTTTGAGAAACACTGATGTATAGTGAAGGACCAGATCTTTTCTTATTTCCGATCTATCATGGGATGATACTTTTATAAAATACGGTACAAATGAGTTACTAGAAAAAAACAGGGAAAAAAGAAACAAACATAGCCCCAAGTTTTTTAATTAGATTCAGCCAACACAAAATTGCTCTGTTAAATTGCTATAAACGCTTTTAAAGTTTATGCACAATTTCCATCCGAATCTTTTTGCAGACATTAGCGGATGGGCACCAGTCCCTGGGCCACTCTTTGGGCAGCCCTGATCCGGGGGCACTGAGGTCGGGGAGAAGCAGGCCTTGGGGAGGGGTCTGGAAGGACCAGCAGGAGTTGGCTGGAGGAGGAGGAGAGGGAGTGTCTCAGACAGAGGACCTGGGCAGAGGCATGGAGTAACAAGCACCCGGCACATGCAGAGTGGCCAGTGACAAGATATGGCTCTAGCAGAGAGTGAGGGAGGCTGAGGAGGAGGGGAGGCCAGGCAGGAAGGCAAGTGGAACTGCCCCAGGAAGGAACTGGACCCCTCCACCCCCTGTCCTGCAGGCTGCATTCGCACCATGTTCTGATCATGTGGCCCTTAATGCTTTGGGGTCAGTGGCCACTTTGAGAATCTCATGGCACTATCTATGGACCCTCTCCCTGAAGACAGTACAAACTCAGTACGTCATATGAACAATCTTGAGAGCTGGTGTTGGGATCCCCTAAAGCCCACCCAAAGTCTCGGGTTTGGAATCCCCTGTAAACAGTCGAGCTGATAAACCCTCCTCGTGTCCTCGTTCCCTCGGGCAGCACATGTTCATTGTGTCCTGACCAACTGCTGACTCTGGGTAGACACAGGACAGTCACCACCCAGAGGCCATTAGCCCAGGTTCCAGACATCCGGGCTGAACACCGAGGTGAAAGCCAAACCCTTCCCTTGGCAGAGCCTGGTGCCGGAGGAGCCAAGGTTACACCCAGGACAGCCAGTGAGGATGAAGGTCTCTGCGTTCCCCCACACACGGTGAGGCCCCCAGTGCAGCGGGCCCCTCCGCCTCCTCTCCTTGGCCTCTTCTTGTCAGGCGTACTCTGCATGTCCATCTCTTTCATGGCCCTCCTGGTTTCACCAGATGAGCTCTGGTGGCCAAGGACACCCAGGACCGGAATTTCACTGAGGTTTGAAATATTTAGTGGGCAATCTCATCAGTGTTCGTGTGGAATGTACAATTGAGCCAGCAAGTGGAAATGTACCCAGAGAGGCAGCTGGTGTAATTGGCCCTCACAAACACACAAGAAGTGCTCTTCTAAAAATATCAGGCGACTCATGCTGAAAGGCAGGCCAGAGGCGCAACTCAGCGAGGGCTGAGAACAGCCAGGACAAAATGTTTGGATCTTCCAGCGCAACCTGGAGATCGCGGGGCTTGGGATTGAGGACAAAGGAAGAGGCGCCATTTTGGATAGAAGGAAAAAAAGGCACATTTGACATGGGCCACGCTGTCAGACCTTCTACCCACCAACACTACGTGTTGATGCTGATAAACTCGGGTGCAGGCACTTCAGTTCATTCATTCATTCCACAGCTATCCATTGAGCACGGCTGTGCACCAGGCCCCGTTCTGGCACTGGGCGTGTAGGAATGGAGAAAACAGACACAGTCTCTGCCCCATGGGGTGGACAATGAGCAAACAAATGTATAATTTGGAATAAGGACGCGGGTGGGGAGGGGAGGTTCTTTTGAATAGTGCGGGCAGGGAACATTGTGGGGTAAGGAAGTACTTAAGTGATAAATCTGAATGAAGTAAGGGAACAAGTCATGTGTTTCTGGGGGAAGAATATTCCATGCAGAAGGGACGGCAGGTGCAAAGGCCCCTCGGCAGAACGAGCCTGGTCCAGTCGAGGGACAGCAAAGAGACCAGTGTGGTTGGAGTGGCATAAGGGAAGGTGGGGGAGGAGACGCGGGCAGAAAGTGGGAGGAAAAAACACCCTCTGCCGTCACCTGGATGTCGGTGTGTGCTCTGGGTAGCGTGGGGCCATGGGAGGGTTTTGAGCAGAGGATGATGCACGGCGTGGTTAACCTCATATGTCAACGTGCCTGGCCACGGGGTGTCCAGATTAAACACCATGCTAGATGTATCTGTGTGGGTGTTTGTGGGTGACATTAGCATTTGAATGGCAGGACCCAGTGTGGATGGGCCTCATCCAATCCACTGAGGGCAGGACTAAAACAAAAGGTGGATGAAGGAGGAAGTCACCCGTTTTTATCTGCCTGACCGCTGAGCTAGGACATCTCATCTCATCTTCTGTCCTCAGGGATTCACACCATCGGCTCCCCTACTTCCCAGGCCTTTGGGCTCGACTGAATTGCACCACTGGCTTTTCTGGGTCTCCAGCTCGCACAGGGCAGATGGTGGGACGTCCCAGCCTCGGTAACATACATTCCATTGGTGCTGTTTCCCTGGAGAACCCTGACCGACATGGACATGCTTTGATTTATGTTCTGAAAGGATACCGCCTTGCTACATGGGGCAGGAGCAGAAACAAGGGCCCAGCTAGGCAGTTACGGTGGTCATAACCCAGGCGACAGGTGATGGTGGCGTTGACTCCGACTGGCAGGTGGAGGGGTTTCTAGCTGACTGCAAACTTCGAGGAAAAGAAGAATCAGCCAACAATGATTTTAAGACGTTGAGAGCCTGGTGTAACTCCGGCACCCCTCACAGGGGCCCGGGAGCCAACGTCAAGTGGGAATGCTGTGAAGGATCCTTTACAGGAGCTGGAGATGTTTGGTCTAAGAAAGAAAGAAAAAAGGCTGGGGCTGAGAGCCCTGCCTCAGACACCTGGAGAGATGTTCTCACAGGGACCCTTAAGGCTCAAGGTAAGGAAGAGCCTTGTGTCCAGCCAAGCTCTCCCGCCATGGGACAGGCTGCTTTGGTGACTGTGAGCTCTTGTAGTTTGAAGCGAGGCCCCAGGGGACCACCTGCCAGGGTGCTGGGGCGCTGGGAGCCACTCCAATTCAGACTGCCCATGCATTCATCACTCCTGTGACAAGGATGCGGTTCTCACTGTGTGCTGGGCACTGGTCTGGGGCTGGGATTCAAGTATGAACAAAAGCCAGTCCCAACTCCCAAAGAACGGAGGTGATGGTGGGTGCTCTGGTGGGGAGAGAGGGTGCATGAGGGCCTCCCATCCAGGCTTACAGTGAGTAGAGTGAGATGCATGACCAAGCTCGAGAGCACGATCACCGCGAGCCAACAAACGGAGTTAAATGCATCATGCGCTGCATTTAAATGTGTTGGGGACGAGGGTGAGAAGAGGACCTGGCACCTCCCTAGACCAGAAAATATGGCCAGAGTGTAGCCAGCAAGACGGGCCTTGTTCTCTTAAGGCCAGGACTGGGAGGGGCCTTGTGAGGGGCAAGCCTGTCTTAATTGCAAATTTTGACATTTTCCTCCTCATGCATTTTCTGCATTATTTTTGATTTTTCAAGTAGTGCATCGAAATAGCATTTTTCTTGATTCTTGAGCAGGAAAGGGGGATCCTTAAATGTTGTTCACAGAGAATGACCCTGGGAATGTAGCAGTGAAGAAAACAGCCTTGGTCTCTGCCATTTCCACCTGCTCACCCCAGACTCAGCCCTGCTCTGGGTGGGGGAGAATTCTCGTGCAGTGTGGGGAGTTTGCTCATCATAAAATCTTAGGAAGGTCAAATCATGACCTGCCTACCCTGACACTTCACAAGAGAGCAGACTGAGGCTAGACAGCTTGTCCTGGGGGCCAGGGTAGCCCACAGGTGGCTGATGCCCTTGGGCAGGGTTCCCCCAGAATCCGTCTGAATCAGGGGCACAGTTCTGTGACCAGGCAGTGCGTGTTCAAGGGGAACGTGGCCGAGGAGGCGGATGCGGCTGTTGGTATTTACCACCCCATTGTGTATTTATTCAGGGGCACTGGCTGTTCTCTCTGCTAATCTCCATATAATATGCCTCATTGCCCTCGGAAAGCCCCGAGAGGATTCAAGCAGCATTTGTTGGGTTGAATTTGTTCTTGAAGTTCTGTTCCTGGTAGCTCATTACTCGCTCGCTTGCAAATACCAGAGAGGGAGTGAGTCATCCAAGAGCCCAGCCTCTCACCAGCGACAGCGAATCCAGGGCAGAATTGGCGTGTGCAGGTGGGGACCAAAGGAAAATGCCCAATTTTTGCTTTTCATTTGAAGCCCTGCGCTCAGCTACATCAAGAATTGCCAGGGCAGTCAGCCCTGGACAAAGCAGAGACGGAGGGCAGAGGGCTTGTGTGCAGGGTCTGGCCCATGCTCGGAGGGGACACCCACATCTCAGTGGAACCCTCCCCTCCCTGCCAGGCCCACCCGTCCCTTCCTAGTACCCGCCCTGTGGAGGACACGTGCCTCCCCACCCGCTTTAGGGTGTTCGCGTTGGAACTCTGGTTTGGAGAGAGAGGACCAGCCCCAGCCCCGGCAGGGATGTGATGACTCGGGCGGCCTTCAGGCCTGGGTGAGAGTGGCCCATTTGGCCAGAGTGGTCTTCCCAGGCCCCCACAGCATGGGCCCCTGCACTTGCTGCCCCCCACACCCCCCAGACCTCTGGCCTGGGCCGGTCCCCAGCTTTGGCTGCTCTTTGCGCATTCGTGTTCATTACATGTTCTGGGCCATTTACAATCCCTCTTCGATCCTGGGTGACTCGCCCTTTCCATGCTGTCTCTGGAGGACCGTCCTGGGCACGGTCACCAAGGATTAGACTGAGGCAGCCAGACTTATTTGTCTTCAGCCTCCAGCACTGACAGGTTGTTTATAAGCAAGAAGCGCTATTTCATTAAATTCTGCTTTCTCCCCCAAGCGCTGTTTCCAATAGCATCCATCTCCTGCCCTGTGTGGCAGCCCAGCTGCCATCCCTGGAATGCGGGGTGAGGTGCAGGCCCCCTCACTTCCCTGAGGGCCACAGCCCTGGGGCTGTGAAGTCCCCCGGCCAGCCTGGCTCTTTTTGGTGCCCAGTTTGGGCCACTCTCTGTGAGAAGGGCCACATGAAGCTGGGCAGGCCTGGAGTGAGCCACCGATGGGCACCTCTGTTCCCAGTTAGAACCCACTCTTGGGTGACAGGGCCTGGGAGGCGGGGGGCAGCCTGGTGAGGACCAAGCACCATGTGTCTGCCCTGCTGGAACGAGGAGCCTCTCCTTAAAAAGAGTGACTTGAAAACAAATCAGGGAGCATTTTTCTTTACACCGTGGTCTGTATGCCACGGATTTCAAAGTTGCACAATTCACCCTCGAACAACACAGGTTTGAACTGCGTGGGTCCCTTATCTGGGGATTTTTTTTTCCTGCCTCTGCCACCCCTGAGACAGCAAGACCTACCCCTCCTCCTCCTCAGCCTACTCAGCGTGAAGATGATGAGGATGAAGACCTTCTACTTAATGAATAGTAAATACATTTTCTCTTCCTTATGATTTTCTTAATAACATTTTCTTTTCTCTAGCTTACCTTATTGTAAGAATACAGTATATGATACATATAACATACAGAATACATGTTGATTGACTGTTTATGTTATCGGCAAGGCTTTTGGTCTGCAGTAGCCCATTAGTGGTTAAGGTTTTGGGGAGTCAAAACCTACACGTGGATTTTCATCTGTGCAAGGGCTGGAACCCCTCACCCCTGCCTTGTTCAAGGCTCAATTATCTAAGCCAGAAATAAAATATATCCAAGAGGAGTTTGAGATATTTTCAGGATAGGAAGATAAAAGATCATTATTAGAAAAACAAAGACTACTTTTCCTGTGCTCCAGGGACTGACTCATGGAGGAGGAGGACGACGCGTAAATCCAAAGTTGCAGTCCACACTCTGCCGCTTAGTAGCTGTGCAGCAAAAGTTATTTAATTTCTCATAGTTTTGGTTTTTTATTTATAAATGAAAATCTTAAACCTTTGTAGAATAATGGTGAGAATCAAATGAAATAATATATAAAGTGCCTAGTTCAGGGCCTCACACATCATAGATGCTGAAAACACTATGAATGTCATTGTAATTATTATCTTTAAGATGGCCCTAACGTCACTCGTCAGTGTAGGCCACAGGACCATAGTGTTGACTCAGGGAGTCCCTTTTATGTCAGGAGACCAGACTCCCATGAGAATTCTCATCCCCCCGCCTTACTATTTTGATATTCAGCAAATCAAATCCTACGATGTCAGAGACGTCACTCTGTGCGGGGATTCTCTTTCCTTCCACTGAACCTGTACCCAGAGTTGCTCCAAAAGTGGCGGCAGGGGAGCTCTCACCAGGGAGTGCCCCAAACCATCCTGAGATGGGGCCAGTTGGGATTCCAAAGAAAGAAGCAATGGTGGCCCCAGCAATCCATTCAAAGCATCCCTTAGGGGGACTTAGGGACAGAGCGCTGCAGCCATCCTCATCGTGGACAGAGCCAGAAGGGGTGTTGAAAAGGGGTGTCCTGCCCAGGTGTGTCCACACAGGGGTCAGGGTATGGAGTTTTTATGAGGGTTTACGGAATTTGCCTCAGCACTGGGGCCAATTTCTGTCAGTGTTTTGGGCGACAACCTAGATGCCTGAATCGGTGCCCGAGAATGGGTTTGGGTTCAAGGCTATTGGGGAAAGCGTGCGGCTGGCGGGGTGGCAGAGCGGTCAGGGCACAGAAAGAAAGCAGGGGAGCTGGGCAACCCTACAGATTCCGGTCAGGAGTGAGAGCAGCGGGGCACCAGCCCTCACTGACCTGACCACGTGGTGGGGACACAAACAGGCAGGCAGAGTGACGGCACCTGGCTGGAGAGGCACAGGATGCATCTGTGGGGTGCACGGCTCCAAGGAAGGGCTGGGGAAGCTTCTAGAGAAGGTGGCTTCTCGATGTCCTGAAGGATGAGTGGGAGAGGTGGGGGTGAGAAATGTTTTTCTGTCTCCCGCAGAATTGCAGAGGGCAGGGCGTGTCCCTGGGGGACTGAGAAACTTGACTCCGGCTGGAGCAAGAGAGACCCGCAGAGGAGGCCAGAGCAGGTCAGCAGAGACCCCTAAGGGTGGTGTGCAGCCCCTGAGGACATGGGAGACGGGCAGTGCACGTCAGATGTGCACTTTAAAAGCTCCCTCCAGAGGAAACGTGGTGAATGGTGGACACAGGACACGTGGGACGCGGGGAGACCAATTAGGAGGCGGCTGCAGTCCTCCAGGGATGATGACAGATACAGGGAGAGGCGTGGGGAGGATGGATGGATCCCACACATGGCGAAGGGCCACGTCTCCCTGTAACAGGGAAGGTGTGAGGCGGCAATGTGCGGGCAAACTAGCTGGGCCATGAGGACTGAGCAGCTCCCGCCTGGGGGCTTGTCTGCTGGGTAAATAGCAGGTCATGTCACCAGCTGAAAGTGGGGGCAGCCGGAGCCTGGAGAACAGGGAGGGCTGAAATAGCTGCAGCGATGGCCCACGGGGGAGTTTTCCCGGGTGACTTAGCAGGCTTCTCTGGCTGTGTCAAGCAAGGTCCCAGTTCAGGTTTGAGGACATGCATTGAGAGTGACAACTCTGTGCGCGCGTACGCTTTTCTCCAGCAGTTAGTGGTTTGGATATCGGTCCGGACAATGCAGGCAGTTGGTCCAATCCAAAGTTGTGGTTTTGGCGAGTGAGTAACAGAAGGGCGGAGGTGCAGGAGGTGACATAAGGACAAGAGGGTATCAAAGTGATGGAGAGCGGACTGTGAGCTGAGGGGGAAAGGAAGAGAAAATGGAAAAATGGGGGGAAGTATGCACAGACCACCGGGGGCCACATCCCAGCTCAATCACTGCCTAATGGGGTGACTTGGAGCCATTTGCTAAATCTCTTTGCCTCAGTTTCTTTATCTGTAAAATGTAGCGCACAATAGTATATAATTCACGGTGCTATTATGTGGTTGCATGAATAATGAGTTAGTAAACGTTAAGTGCTTAAAACACAGTTAGGTGTTAGCGCTCTTTCCTTTGTCGTCATTAATATTATTTTATCATTACAGCCACCCAGTGGCCTAAGGCCCTCCCTCTGAAGAGGTTTAGTGGGAGTAAGTGAATGAGAGAACCAGAAGAAAAAGAGCCCGAGGTCAGAGTGAGCCAGTACACATGTGTAACCATGGGAACAGGGGATCACCATGGAGGACCAGGGTCACTGGCTTGGTATGCACCTCACAGATTGGGATCTTGTGGCTGTGCGCAGCCATCGTTTTAGACCATCTGCTCCATCTGGTGAAATGAGCGGCACAAATGCTAAGTGTTGTGGTGGTAGGTGAAGAAAGGAAGCTGTTTCTGCCCCGGAGCATTAGGAAAGGGCTTCCTGGAAGAGGATCCCAGGGCCTTAAAAGGTGGGTGGGGTTTGGTCTTTGCCCACCAGTGTCCTGGAGATGACAGCTGTCCATCACCTTAGGCTGACATCTCTGTTCTGCCTCCAGAGGCTCTGACACTGAGCAGGCACAGGGAGGGCCCTGGGGAGGGGCGGGCTCGGCTCCAGCAAGTGAAGCTGAACTCCCTGTTACCTCTGCCATGGAGACGATTAATTGTGAGCAACCTGGCAAACATTTAAACCTACGTAAACCATGGCACACAACTGAAAGCGGCAAGCAGGAAATGCTTTAAGCTATTAAATGCTTTGTGAGCGTGCACAAAATCCTATTATCCCCAGTATATATTGAAAAGCTAAAACCAGCAAACTCTCTGGTGCTCGTAAAGCATTGTTCCTCCTCGCGACTTGGAGCTTTCCATTATTGCTTCATCCATTGGAACCTTCAGGTAATCTCATTCGCAGGGGGATGAGCTCTGACAAGGCAAAGGAGAGGATGGCTGATTGCGGGAAGATCGCAGCCCTTTCATGAATATATCTGTGGCACCATTTGCTCGGAATAAGGATAATCATTTCTCGCAACCTGGAAACCACGTTATTTAGAAAATTAGGATAAGTGCAAAACAAAGCAAGAGTGGGAAAAAAAAATAACTTTCATCTTAGAATGTCAGGATGCCGACAAAAAGATACGTCAGGCAACATTTTCCCCATAAGATTTGCACGAATGTGATTTCTCTTGGTTACTATTCCACTACAGTAGTGAGGGTAAATTTTTAAACCCATCATATAATACAGTCCCTTTGCAAGGAAGAAATGATCAAAATATCCATGCAGACTTCTCATTGCTAATGAAAATCAAGCACCTCTTCGGCTTGATTTTACCTCTTGTAAAAACCTGTATTTGTGGAGAGACAAAAAAGTCTCTTGAAATCTATATTCTAAATTTTTTAGATGACGGTGGCCATAGCCCCAACTTAGCCTGGAGTCCACGCAGCTTGAAGGAGTCTATGATAATATCCACGTCTGTAAACTTGGTCAGGAATGTAAAGTACATGTTGATGTTCTCCAATCTCTGGCCAATGTTACTGTTTGTTTCCATTACGAATGTAGGCTGTAGATCTCTATACCATTAGCAATATCTGTGCTTTGGTCTCTTATGGTAATCACAACATGTTCATATCACATTTTACCTCTGTGGCTATCTTGAAATACTTAGATAGCCTCCTGGCTACCCTCAAATTTATGGTAGTAAACCTAACATCAGAGCTTCTTACTTAAGGTGTTAAAGAAGCACATGTATTACTATGTCATGATTTAAAAAAAAAAAATCAATAACTATATTTCAACATAATTAGTTTCTTTTGTAATTCTGGACATTTTGTTTTATTTAATGCGTTTAAAAATATTATTCTTGGAAGGGATCCACAGGTTTCACCAGACTGCCAAAGGTGTCTGGGCCACAGAGGTTTAAGGAGCTCCACCTGCATTCAGACAAGTAGATTCTCCAAGCACCTTAGATTGCAGATTCCGGGCTCCTCCCAAGGACCCCTAAAGCAGCACCTTAGGGAATGAGACCTGGGTAGGGGTGTTTCTGGAGCTCTCGTGGGGGACTGGGATGCAGCCAGCCCAGGCCAGAGGTCTGTTCTTTGGGAACCTCTGGCTTCGATCATCTGCTTCCAATAACCAAGACCTCAGAATTTAGGGTCGGTAGCACTGCTAAGAGACTCTGTCACAGAGAGACAGGGTCTTCTTATACTTCTGGGGGGACGTGTGCTGGGAAAGAGTACAGAGGGTAAACAGACCACATTTGGAGTGGGTTTGGGGCCCCGTTACGGAATAAGTGTGTGTCTCGGGCACGCTCCTCAGCCTTGCTGAGCCTTCGCTTCCTCACGTGTGACGTGGGGATTAGAGAAGGACCTAGCTCGCTGTCCTTGTCTTGGTCCGTTTGGGCTGCTGTGACGTTTACAGTGCTGTGCACTGTAAACGAGGTAGCTTATAAACAACGGAAATTTATTTCTCACAGTTCTGGAGGCTGGGAAAGCCAAGATCAAGGCAGATGCAGTATCTGGTGAGGGCCCACCGTCTGGCTCCTGGACAGTGCCATCTTGTGTCCCCACATGGTGATAGGAGAGAGAGGTGTCTCCTTCCTCTTTCTTAAGGGCACTAACCCCCTTCACGAGGGCTCCACCCTCATGACCTAATCACCTCCCCAAGACCCCCATCTCCTAATGCTCTTACGGCATGAGCTGGGATATAAACATATGAATTTTGGGGAGACATAGACATTCAGTCCATTGCAGGCTTGTTTTGAGAACGAAATAAAAGAATGAATATCAAGCACTTTGCAAAATGTCTGACACAGAGTAAATGTTCAGATCTTAGCTGCTGTTGATGAAGATGATGATGTGACATTCTTGTCGTTAATGAGCTGGCTAGTGTTCCCAAGGCTGACGAGGGAACAGGAGTTAGAAAAAGACAGCACGATGTGGCTTCTACAGTTTGGTAGAACCTTTCTCCTGGAGGTAACAGTGCAGCTGAGAAGCCCCAGTGAGAGAAGCTGATCCCAGAGTCCCCAGCACAGCTGTCCCCTCCCCTGTGGGACAGGGTCGACATGTCACAAGGGGACCCAGAAAGGGCAGCATCATTCCTGCCTGCCTTAACTCTTTCCATGATCAAAGTGTCTCATTTTTGCCAAAGAAGCCCCTTCCTGTTGGCAACCCAGAAGCTGTTGTTATTAGCTCTGGAAACACTTTGAACAAATCTCCGCCATTTCTGAGAGGGTAATAAGAGAAGGTGCTGCGGGTTCATGGACCACTAACTGCTTCATGTCCTTCGAGATTAAATTCTTTGAAGGAAGACTTTCCAGTCCCCCTTCTACATTTTCTATCGGCCAGTTCTATCCAGGTTCTCCTAGAGCAGTGTCCTGCCTGTCATTAAATCCAGGGAAAATGCAGGAAGGACATGATTTCCTCCTACTTCCCGGGTGTTCCTTATAGGACCCCCGAGTGGAAAGCAAATGTAGCAGCACATGGCATCTTTTGGGAGAGTCAGACACAATGAACTTCAGTCTCCAGGATGGATGGTGCTTCAAATTTCCCAGGACAAAGTCCTGAGGTGGCCTCTGGAGAAACTCTGAGCTTAAGGTTTCAGGATCAGTGCTGTTCAGTGGCGCTCCAAGAATTGTCAAAACCCAGCCACACACCCGGCATGTTTACCAAAGGAAAAAAGGAACGCATGCGAGATAATGCAATGCCATCCCTATGTTTTCTCTGAGCCAGAGAGCAGACAGACATATTGTGGTCAAGGCAGCTTGCTTTTGGACTGAGCTTTCTGTGAATGGGTAGCACGCGCTGACAAATTCCGCCTAAAGGCTCTGTGGTTGCCAGGCTGCTAGCTGATTGCAGCAGCAGAAGTCAGCAGGTAGGAGATGACATTTTAGAATTGTTCAAATAGACCCCAGGCCTACGAGATATGCCGGACACAGTGTTAGGAGAGCAAGAACAAAACGGCACCAGAAAGAACTGTTTAAAAATGTAAAAGACCATTTCCTGCTATCAGCTCCTCTCCTGGGTACCATTCCAGCAAATTTCTAAGACATGAAACCGGCCCCAGCAAAGCACAGAAATGAATGGGATGGGGCAGGGCAGTGACATT
>RJWJ010034568.1:0-17163 GCA_004363605.1 Indri indri | reverse complement strand
CATGAAAATATCTGAGGAAAAAAACTACCAATCAGCAGGTGCAAAACAAGATACTGTATTACAATAACTCATTTAACATTATGCACATCAATTATACCACCATTCATAAATTCTCAGAAAAATCTATTATTTGTTTTTGGGAATAATGATAATGATATTTCTTAATGATCTATGCAGCCCCTCTTCTCCCACCAAAAAAAAGGAGTGGTAGAGTGATGAAGAAATCTAAATATAGGAACATAAACTACTCCCATTTTAAAAATATTTCTGGTTTAACATCTGCAATACCTAGGATCCATAAAGAAGAATCAATGAAGAATTGAGTGTAATTTGCCATCTTAAGGGAATAGACCCAGTTTATAGACATAACCATGATTTTTATGCTAACAGTTTATATATGAGTCTGGAAAACTTTCCCAATGTAAGACAAAATGATAAGCACACACTACGTGCATTCAACTTACTAGTAAACATTCTCTTCTATAATGTGATATCAGTTCTTCATCATGTCCTCTGTATAAGCCTTTAGACAAGAGTTCTTTGTTATTCTGATAAGCACAGATAAGGAACAGCAAGGAATCTATGTAACTTAAAAATTAAAAAAGAAAATACAGCATTAGTATTTCATCTTTATAAATAAAAGGCAACTACAATTATAAATCATTTTAAGTATACACTTAAATTTTGACTGTCTAAAACAATATTATAATTAAAAATACCATCTGATGTAGCATATGCCTCAGAGCACCTTTTTAGTAACACCAACATCTGAAACCAGGAGATATTATGTCTTAAAAGTAAAAAATAAAATGGGGGAGGTAGAAATTAAGAAAAAACTGGGAGAAGAGACCACAACTGATGAATTCGGATAGTTCTTTCTGTCTTCTTTGGTATTTATTTTCCTGATGTCTTCCCTTTAGACTCAGCGTAGGACTGATGTGAAAGCCAGCAATCTACTGAACAACACATGTAATTTTTTCATGAAGAAAAAAAATCAGATTACTTTGTTGTATGATGACAAACATCATTTGGTTTGTTCAATGACTATTTAGTCAGGCTTTTTCTATGTGCAGACAGTTCTAGTCATTGAGAAAAATGTAAAACATAGAAGAGAGAATATCCAAGGAGATAGAGGAGGTGGAAAGGGGAAAAAATGCTTCTAAATCTGAGAAACCTAGTGGGATAAAACAAAAACAAAAAAGCCCAAAAACTAACATAAAAGGCTCACAGGATTGGGCCAATGTATTATACTAATATAGGTCTAGATACTACGAAGTTCAAACCAGGTTTGAAAAAGGGTCGTAATAGAGTATTATTTTTACTTCTGAACTAATTATCCTTCTAACAAGTTAGAGAAAAAAATATATAGGCACATATTTGTATAACTGAAATATGAAAGATATTTTAAGATATCTACTTTGTGTTGGTTTTTCTAATAAATAACGTATCTTCTCACACATTAATATGGAGAAATAGAACATTCTGAAAAGTGAAAGTGAAATATTGAAAAGAAACACAATTTTAAAACTCTAGGTTATGCTGCCAATCAGTGTTACTGTTTATTATTTAATACATGTGCTCAGACATAAAATAAATTCATTCTACACCCCACATGTTAAACATAAAATTATTTGGAAATTAATGTACACATTTGTGACAAATTAAATTACACTCTTGAAACTGTCCTGATAAATAATTTTAAACAATTTTTTTGAATGGCTTTTCAGGAATTAGTGTTTGAGAAAACTTAAATTGAGTATAAAATTTTATTTTTAAATAATATGATTATGTTAATAAACATCCTCAGCTATTTTATTTAAGAAAAAAGAAGGGAGTCATGATATTAAGTGTTGTTTTTACACCATTAAGTTGCAGTAATTTGTTACACAATAAATAACTAGCACATCTATCTTTTCTTCATAGCTATTAAGTTTCTTGTTAAAAAGATCTCTCTTAAATGACATTCATATCTGGCCTTTTAGACCTGAGTCACCACTCTGAGAATAGCACTGAAACCATGACCATGTCCAATTTTCTACTGAGCTGTGCAAAATGTTCCATATTTTATCAGGCTTTAAAGTGCTTATGAATGTGTATTCAAATAAATCCAGAATAAGATTCAGCAATCCAGTTACCATGTTCTTATCTAATAAAATAAGATTAGGTAGCCTAGTAGACTCTATTTATCTTCCTTATACTACTAAAAAATCATGGTTCCTAAAACCACAGTTTCACTTCACTACTCACAGAATTGACAAGGGTCCATCAATAAATATTTCATTCAAGTCTCTCAACTGTTATATTTTCATTAAAAAACATTTGACAGATCCTTTTGGCAATACTTTATACATAGCTATCTATGGTAACTGCTACATTTAAAATGATAAAACTAATATTTCTTAAAATTATTCCATAAATATTGTCACTATTATTACTTTTCTAGTTGATCCTTCCAGTTTAATAAGCATTTCCTATACTAGAATATTGGCTTTCTGAACAAGCACATATTTGAGAATTGATAAACAAGTTATAAAATTTAAACACACTTCCAAGTTATATCTTAAGGACCTTTAACGAACGCTCACTAGGAACAACTAGCGGAAGTTATGCAGGTAGCTACAAAGTGACAGTTTCATCTTTTTAATTCTTACTGAGATAAATGAACATTTTTTTATAGTTGTGATTTCACTGAATTATATAATACGGGGGTCTCTATTTTAATTTTTGTCTCCTTAGTTGTGTGACCTTGACAAAGTTACTGCATCTCTGTGGAGCCTAATTTATCTGTAAAACTGAAACATCTTTTTTGATCTTAGACACTATTCAATTGTAAGATTGTATTAATATTTTTCTAACAACAGCACAAATCTTATAAATCCCAAAAGTGAATTTGAATATTCCTATTAAAGAAATACAATCTTGACTAACATAGCGTATAAAATGGAGCTATTTTTCAAAATAGTTTTCTGTTTCAATGACCAAAGTGAAATTATTATAAATAGCACGAGGACTGGGATTTTAATAATTTGTATCTAAGCATTTAGATATAATGTTAAGTCAAACATTATCTGTTTCTGTTATAACTTTTTAAATTATTTAGAACACAATGCTAGAGCAGCACTGTCCAACAAAACTTTCTGCAATGACGGCAATGTTCTGTGTTGGCTAATACAGAGACCACTAGTCGCATGCGGCTACTGAGCATTCGAAATGTGGCTAGTGCAACTAAGGAACTGAACTTTTCATTTTAATAAATTTAGTTAATTTAAATTTGAATTGTCACAAGTGGTTGGTGGCCACCATGTTCGACAATATAACTCTAGAATTAAATGTCCATCTTGTCATTTAAAAAAAAAAAGCATCATTTAAAAAAAAAAGCATCATTAACTCAGCAGGAGCTTCTCATACTTTATAAAGAAAAAAAAAAAAGAGGGAAAAAAATTCAATATCCCTTTTACTTGGCTGCAATACGACATTATTGAAAATAAAGAATTTTCTCAAAAAGCAACCACTAGTCAAGTAAATTAATGTTAAAGAATATGCATTAAATATCTGGAGAAATAAGTAAATGCAAACTAGTAAATAATCTGAAATGGTAAATTAAGCAAAATCCATCCTTTCTTAATAACAACTAAAATAATAATAAATAACAGTATTACAATTAACTAAGTAGAAATGTCTTTAAGACTATCTTTGATTTGAATGAAAATTAATCTAAAATGTGTTTGTAGCCATATTACTAAGAAGTTTTCTACAGCTATACTTTTTATGTTATCTGGAAGTTCAGACAAAGAGATAGATTGGAAACACTATCTCTGATATGAAGTCAAAGTTAGACTCAGAAAGAATACGAAAAAGGCTGGTGATTGAAGGTAGATGTTAGGGAAGAAAAGAGTTCCATGTGCTGGACTCCCAGCTTCTTTGGTTCCAGAAAACTTTCTAGGCTTCTATTCAGTTCTATTCCATCCTAGGTTTCAACTGTAGTATTTGAGAGCTAATAAAAACAAAGACACTAATGTCAACCTTACAGATTTAATTTAAAATGGAAAATATATTTTATCTGAGGTATATGGGAAGTTTCTGTACTAACCTCACAATTTTTCTGTAAATCTAAAACTATCCTAAATTAAAACATTTATTAAAAATACATATTGTGAATAAAACCTTTTCTATAGATGAGGTCAAATCTGAATAGAATTAAGTACAAAAATCAAGCTCTTTTCATATTTGTCTGCTTTGCCTTACCTTTCTCTTTGAAAATTTTCTAGCCCAATTATGAGATACATAGTTGTTTCCCTGAATTTCCTATAATCCTGATGCCACTCCTACAAGTAAAAGAAAAGTATTAAAAATATTCAGGATAAGATTTTAAAATTACAATAAAACTGTTCATAAAGTAACACATTATCCTGATAACTATTTGATGTAATAAAAACAGAGCTCAAAATTAAGATAAACTAGACCTAAATCAAGACTTTATCTGATACGTAAGATTATTTATTAATAATAAACATAAAAATTAGGCATTGATGAGAAAATAAATAATAAAGATCTCACTGGAAGACAACAGAAATACCAAGGCAGTATAATCGATCAGGTAATCTCTCTCTCAAAAACCATATTAAAATATTATTGTAGTAACTGTATCACACTGAGGATAGAAGATAAATGAAGTTATTATTTTAATATGAATCAAAGCTTGAACACTTAGCTAATAAAGAATTTTAGGGAACTAAAAGAAAAATTTTATAATAGATTTATTTAACCTTTTAGTTTAGCTAAATTTGTGGCAAATTTGATTTTAAATATGGTAGCTTAATAGTTTATTCACCTGAGATATGGCAAAAGGACAGATGCAATTCACTTTTAACTGCCCTACCCTCAAAACATTACAGGGTATGTAACAGGACTAAACAATTCTGGGCTGATACCCTATAACTCTCAATGACAAGAAAATTAGGATTTTCTTGACTTGTTTAATAAAATTGACTGAAGAAAAAGAACTAAAATTCAATATAGGATTAATCTAAAAGGAAATATTGACAATAAAAGTGTTAAACATTTTATATACACATCATTATAAGCAAATAAAAATAAGAAACATAGATAAATTATTGGCCAACTATTAATATATTCCCCTTGAAGATAAACTATTTTAATTTTAAATTTTAATTTAAAATTTTCAAGGCATAATTTTCATACTATTAGTAGATCTTAACACATGAAGGTATAATTTGTCCTACAAGTATTGAGTTAGCTTTTCTGGGGAAGGTATTCAAACTGCCATTCCATGTTATCATTAGAATTGCCTTAGAAGCTGTGAGTAGGCAAACTTTTCCTGTAAAGAGCCAGATAGTAAATGTTTTATACTTTGCAAGCCTCATGTTCTGCAGCTACTCAACTCTGTGACTGTAGTGTGAAAGCAGCCACAGACAATACATAAACAAATGGATGTGTTCTGATAAAACTTTATTTACAAAAACAGGTGGTAGGTTGGATTTGGTCTGTGGGCCAAGGTTTGTTGACCCCTGAACTTAGAGTAAGACAAAGATATGAGGGATATGCAGAATCCAAAAACAAGTCATTTCAATACCTACAATTTAATGGCTCTGCAGTTAGAATATGAGAATGTTTCAGAATAAAAATACGCTTAATCCAATCTGGTGAAGCAACTTGAAAAAGGGGTTGCACAATCAAATCACAATTAAAAATCAAGTCTCATGAGCTTGAATCTTGGGGACATGGGTAAAGAGATAAATCAATTTGAAGGGCACAGATTTAGAGGTATGATTAGCTCCTCATAGTCATGAAAAAACATATTCTGGATATATATGGCTCCAGATTACATATCCTGGTCAAAAATCTCTGGTCAATGTGTGTCTTTTACAAGTAAATAAATGTCTTTGTGTTTCTATCTATGTTGACTTCTAACCAGCTTTATACAGGGGCCTTTCACAATTCAAATGGGTTTTGTATATGGAGGGAAGAAGGGATCCAATTTTCGTTTATTTCCCAGAACCACCTGTTGAAAAGTGCTTCCATTATTGACTGATTTGCATCTCTATGGCATTTATCATGTGTCCACATATGGGTGGATACATTCCCAGATTTTCTATTCTGTTTTACTATTTTAATTTACCTATTCTTATGTTAATATCATTATAAAGCTACAATGGCTGAGACAGTATATGTCTTGATTTCTAGTAGAATAAGCCTTTCCAACTTCCTCTTCAAAAATGTCTCCAGCAGACGAGCATCTTTGCATCTCCATAAAATTTTTGAATCAGCTTATCAAGCTCCATAAAACATCTTGGTAGAATTTTCATAGGGACTGCACTGAATCTATAAAATCTATAAACCATGGGAGAATAACTGATAACTACACAATATTGAGTTTTCCATATCATTATGCATATCCATTTATTTAGGTCTTCTTTAATGTTTCCCAATAAGTTTTGTAATTTCCCCCAAAGAAGTCATGCGTATTTTTTTCTTTCTTTTTTTGAGACAGGGTCTGGCTCTGTTGCCCTGGCTAGAGTGCCGTGGCGTCAGCCTAGCTCACAGCAACCTCAAACTCCTGGGCTCAAGCGATCCTCTTGCCTCAGCCTCCCGAGTAGCTGGGACTACAGGCATGCGCCACCATGCCCGGCAAATTTTTTCTATATATATATTTTTAGTTGTCCAGATAATTTCTTCCTATTTTTAGTAGAGACGGGGTCTCGCTCTTGCTCAGGCTGGTCTCGAACTCCTGATCTTGAGCGATCCACACGCCTCAGCCTCCCAGAGTGCTAGGATTACAGGCGTGAGCCACCACGCCCGGCCCATGCATATCTTTTATTCAATTAATTTCTAGGTAATTCATAGTTTTGGTGTCTTTTATAAATTTCATTTTCTAATTATTTGTTATTGGCATAAGAGAATAAAATTGATACTTGACATAGATTTGTATGCTGCAAAGCTCTCTTATTAGTTCTAATAATTTATCTGTAGATTTCATTTGAATTTCTAGGTAAAAAATCTGCAAATAATGATGACTTTGTTTCTTCCTTTCCAATCTTTTACTTTTTGCTTATTTTTGTTGCCTTATTGTCTTTTTCCTAATCACAAAAATAAAGTTTTCAATGTTCACAATTCTACAAATTTGCTGCAGTTTTGTTGTTTTTATTTTGTATTTTAGAGACACTCTTTAGGTATAGATTAAGGTAGCTACTTTATATTCCAGGATAAGGGTTTTCATAAAAAATGTGTGTTTTTCTATATCCTCTTCTTCTCTGTTAAAGTGGTGAATTATACTAATTGTTTAAGGGAATCTAAAGTACTATAAATTTGCAAATGGGACCAAACGTTAATCAAAGGCACCCAGGAAAGCAATTTAAAATTTACTAGATTTATATATTTTGAAAAAGACAATGTATAATGTTACATTTAAAAGCTTGAAGAAATACCAGGTGTTTGAATTGGTCAGTTAAAATAAAGAATATTAATTATAAAGCCAAAGTTAACGCAGAGTTCTGTGAACAAAAAAATCCTGAAAGCACACATACAAGTGCCCATGTGCATGCTCTCTCTCTCTCTCTCACAGACCACGCAGTCTCATAATGACAAATGTGTATGGCATATAATGACTAAAACGAATCTCTAACCTTCACCAAAAATACCTAATGAGGCAAACTGAAAGAAAAAAATACAGCATTATCTTCAGTGCAGTATAGCAGTTAAGAATGTAGGTTCTATTAGCAAAGTTGTAAACTTCTAGCTATGAAAACTTCAGGCAAGTTAGTTCACCTCTCTATGTCTCATTTTCTCATAAAACAAGAATAAGTATATCACCTACCTCAGAGTTTTACTGTCTAAATTAAATCAGTTGATAAATGTAATGTGCTTAGAACAATACTTGGCATATAGGAGGCTCTAGGTAAACATTTGTTATCATGTAATGACAATTTCAGAATTAATTTCAAAATTAGCAACGTAGCTTGACACTTTGTTTTTAAGCTAGAAAAGTTCATTTAAAAAGTAGTTGAGAACTAATATTGGAAAACAAAACTATATATATAATAATTTGTATATAAAAACAAAAAGCAAAACCTTCCTTTTTTGGTTTTAAATTTGTTGGTTTACATGCCAAATCAAATAAATCCTAAAATTATTTATAAAAGTATTATTAACTTGATCATTACTTAGAAATTTAATTTTTACTTATCATTCATAACAAATGCAAGCTTAGTTGTGCTGAAATGAAAAGAGTGTCAGGGAACTACGAAATCCCTCAACCTCTACAAAAGCACATTACCTCATATTCCTCCAAGTTTACTTCTTCAGGTTTTATCATTTCCAGTTTGGCTTGAGCAACTTTCATTATGTTGTGACACCTTCGAATAAAGATAATACATTTCTAAATCAAAAGCAAAATCTATAAAAACTGAAAAATGTGTGTTACACAAAACTACCAAACACATATAGAAATGAAATCCATTGTCACTGAACAATAATTCTTTGTAGAAACAACTCCCAAATAACCTTAAGTGAAAAATGTGTTTGTTGGACTAATGTTGGATAATTACAAAGAAGACAGCATCAATTGTGTTACATTTATATATGGCTTTTAAAGCATATTCTATTAACACGGCTTGCATAAGGAAAAAATGAAATGTGTGTTTTTATACTATGCATCCATTAAGCGAGCTCAAGAAAGATTATATCTTCGTTTTCCCCAAAATGGCATTATTCTTAAATAGTAAAGAGTCCAAAATGTGGCTATCATTTCATGTAAAGTGGAAAATATTTCAATGGATTTTATGATTAAAATCATTGATAAAGAAATTCCCACAAATATGTTTAGTTAAATCACATGCACCTAACTCTATCTTTTAAGCACAAGAAAAATCAAATTATCAAAACAGACTGACTACTTGTGGTCCCTAGGGCAGAAAATCGTAAGACTGAAAAGTCAATGAGATTACTCCATTAATATTGTCTCCAAATTCAACAGTATGTACTCACTGGAACATAGGACACTGACAGCCCAGATAGTGAGGGTCATAATCGGTCGTATTTCTGAGCTCTGTGCAGTAACACAGTAAGTGATGTCCATATTGCTAACACAAATAGTACTAGTGAACATTCATTCAGCATTCAACTATCTACCAGATATTGTTCAGAAGCACTTACTTGTATTTTTCCATTTAATCCTAAATTTCGCAGCAGACACAAGAGGCAGAAATTGATCCTAGATGCTTTGCTTCCCCTCATATTCTCCTTTGCTACACAATTTTACTTCAGTATTTTTGAGACATTCATAAAGGATAATCATTTGTTTCGGAACTAAAATGTAATTATAATGAACTCCAAAATAGTGTAAATGTGTTTATATAATAAAATAACTTTCAATACTTTGGACCTTTACCTAGGTCCTATTTATTTTTAATGTCATTCATTCTAATTAGATTAAATTTTAATTTTTTTTAACATTAATAGTTTTATAGGAATTTCTAAGAGAAAATATTTTTGGGTGAACCAAATTAATTTAACCATTTTAAGCTTTCTCTTTATGTCAAAGAATGTTTTATTATTTTATTTATATACATGACTAAAAATTTTTCTCCAGTGATTCTCTAACAAGGATGATCTGGCTCCCCCAGGGGTTATCTGGCAATACCTGGAGATATTCTGGGTTGTCACAACTTGGGGGTTGGTATTGGCATCTAGTGGGTAGAGATCAGGGATACTGCTAAATCCTACATATCACAGGACAGCTCTCACCACAAAGAATTATCTAACCTAATCTGTCTATAGTACAGAGGTTGAGAAACTCTTTTTTCCCCTCTAAAACAGAGTCCCATACGGGTAGTAATTACTGATCCACAATAAAAGTCTATTAACATGATACGAATTATTTTTAGTTCAAACTTCAAAAGGCCATGACTATAGACTCCAAAGAATTTACTCTGCAACTGTTCAAATTAAATGAGGTCAAATTTTGTGCTGATTTATTAAAACATATGTTCATGCATGTATAAACATTAGAAAATTACACTGAGAATCTGAAAAAAAATAAGAACAATTTAAGCATATGAATTTTACATTTTCAAATTACCTTTCATCAAAACTCAAATTTCTATCTGCAAATTGTTCTAGCAATGTTTTCTCAATGATTTTCTTCGGTGCCTGGTTCTGGATAAAGTAGACCACTACATGATGTAAACGATAATCTGTTTCTGGTGGTGTGTCTTCTTGGGCCAACTTAACCAGCCTTGAATACTCCAACTTAATTGCCTAGAAAATGCGATGAAAATGATAATTTTGGTTAATTATAATAATTAAAATCCCTCAGTATTACAACTTTAATGCTTCTTGCATTCAAATATATTTTAGTCTTTTAAAGTATTACAAATGTGGCCGTAGATCTAAGAATACTGTCTCATGTTCCACAGTTTCAAAAAATTTTCTGAGTTAATTCACCACATAGGCCCTTCCTTATCCCTTCTCTATATAAATGTTCTTTTTGTTTCCACATGCAGAAGTGGTAAATAATACAACTGAGCTTACAATTTGAGTAATTTTGTAAAACTTTTCAGAGCCTGGTCAAAGTCTATTCGAAGACATCGTAAGACAGAGATGCTAAGCTCGCCTATCCTGTTTTACCTTTCAAATATCAGTTTGAATAGCCAAATTCTAGGGTTGACACAAGGCTCCCAATACCCTTATCTGAAAGGAAATGGCTGGCTCTTAAATGCATGGTAATATTATTACAATTAACTCTTAGATGAATGACAAATAAGGGGTGCAACAACAAGCCCTGAAGTTATAATTACCACAAAAGGAATTCCTTGTTGCTTCAACAGTATTTAAATTTTATTAATATAATAATGATTATACTTTATCACTATTACTACCTGAATGCTTAAACTTACTTTTTCTTTATAAACAACACAGCTCAGAATTTAACAGTAATTATAATGAGAAATATTAATAACAAACTCCAATACACGTTTCCACACGAGCAAAATCTGGAAAATATTTGACTATATAAAAAAACGTGTAAACTTACACATCAAATACTATTGTACACAAGAGGCCCATATGATTAAAGACAGGGAAGGTTGATAAATCTAGCATAGCATTATAAATAGAATAAAAACATAATTTTTATAGCTAATACAAATTATCCTAAAATACTTTTCCCTTAAAAAATTGATTTTTTTTTTCAGGATATACATGTCATTCCAAAGTCTTACCGCTGTGGTTAAAAATAACCATAAAAATCAACTTTATTTTGACATGTAAGATTACCAAGGCTCATAGGTGCCTAATTAGCACACATACACTTTGCTTAGAACTCGTTAAAATATTTGTTTTCCCAATTTGAAGAAAAGAGAGTACATGTTCATTTAATAAAGTATATTGAATTTGAGAATAAATCTAAAGCATAATAACTATTCTTTGTTGTTATGGCCCTTAGACAATGACTGTCATAGACCACAGGTTGAGTATCATTTATCTGAAATGCTTGGGACTGGAGCGCTTTGTATTTTGAATTTTTTCAGATTTTGGAATATCTGTATTATAGCAGCAGAGCATCCCAATCCAAAAATCTAAAATTCAAAATGTTCCAGTGAGCATTTCCTTTGAGTTTCATGTTGATGCTCCAAAAGTTTTGGATTTTGGAGCATTTCAGACTTTGAAATTTGGCTTTTCAGATTTGGGATGCTCAACGTGTATTAGAAGGCTTTTAGAATATTCAACTATTTCAGATATGCTTTTGTCCAAAATTAGCATAAAATTTGTATTGTGTGTCTTAAAATAATATTGTAGGTTTACAGATAAGGAGTTATCACACTAAGTGGTCATCCATTCCCCTACCTACTTTCAAAATAGAAGCTGTGATATTTTTCATAAACAGAAGATTTCTATTAGAAACTGAAATATATAACCTCTTGTACTCAAGATTATATGTTTACCTCTTGATTTTGCTCAATTTAAGATTCTCATAATTTTCATAAGTGAATTGCCAAAGACATAGTACTTTTCAATCTATAGGTGTTTAAACCAGTAAAGGTAGAAAAGCACATCTAAATTTCTAAGAGTCATTTCTCAAACACACACAAAAAAACCCACTTTAACTAGCATAAATGCATTTCTGAACTATTTTTTATGAACTTACTTCTTAAGAAATTTTAAGGCTTTTAAAATATACTGGAATCATATCTATTCAAATTCTCAACAGATGTTCCATGCTGGTATATTTAGCAGAGCTCTACACAATCTGCCATTAAGAATAGAGTTAATATTATGTTAAATTGGCCTCGTACTACTTCCTCAGAATGCTGTTCTAGAATTATGTTTGTCCATATTTTTTGGCTGCCTGTCATAATTATTTTAAGTTAATTATTACACATTGCGATGAAATCACTACACATTTACAAAATGAAATGTGATACTGGTCATTAGGTGATATAACTGCTCTGTATGTAATTTTTAAATTTTTTCACTAGACCTTTAGTCAGGCCCAATGTTATCTATTTAGTCTTATTTCCCATTACTCTTCAGAAAGGATTTCCTTCCACCTAGGTCAGGCTTGTTCCCCCACAAATACACACATGCCTTTGTTTCTTAAGTTCTCTACATATGTGCTATTCTTATTTGTGTGTGTGATGTGTGATTCTTATCCGTTCCCCACCTATCTACAGATGATCCATTCAATAAGACTACTTTAAGTCACTATTTTGAAAACTGCTTCAGTGCTGAAGATACAAATGATTTCTAGCTAGACTTTTTTCTGCTTTCCAAAGTTATAAAATCACATTCTAAATTTATAGCTTCTTACAAACTTGATTTTGATGTAAACATTCACATATGTTAGAGAATACCAAATATACAAACATACAGTATATTCTGGGGCAGTAAAATCTAATGAAAAATTGACTGGATTAAGATTCAGAAAGCTAAGTATACCATTTGCTAATTGTGACATAAAACAAGGCACATAATCCTGTAAGTCCAATGATCTTATCTCTAAAATATAGTTGAGAGATTTTATGTATATCTTAAAAAGTTCATGGACTATTTTTAAAAAATTGACAGTGTTCCAAGAAATAAAGAAAATCTACTTCAAATTCCAGAGGACTGAAATCATATAGGCCATATTCTTTGACCAAAAAGCAATACAAACAGGAATTAAAGACACTTCCCAAGCTACACATTTCGGAATTTAAAAATATTATTCTAAATTATTCTTGAGCCAAAGAAATAAAAATTATATTAATATTGGGAATGAGTAATCAAAACCTATAGGAATCCAGTAACATTGAATAACAGAATAAAATTTTGAGAATTTAGAAAAAAAGAGAAAATAAACTAAAATAAAGTAGGAGAAATAAAATAACAATTTGATAGTAAAAGGCTTTTCCTTTCTAAAAAGTTGGATAGAAGACCAAAAGGGGAAAGAAAATTCAATGAGAAAGGTGATAACACAAGAAAGAAGTTTTAAAATTAAAGACTAATACATATAACTTTGTCAAAAAACTATAATATCTTGCTTAAAAAGATGATCATCTAGGAAAATATAAATTACTAGAAGTGCTTTTAGAGGTATAAAAACTGAAGAGATCTAGAAAAACTTCAGAAGAATTTAAAAGGTTGCCCTAGATCTGTATCCAATAAAGGAATCAAACCCACATTTAGATCTCTGCTTCTATGTCAAATCTTGAAGGACCAGATAATTTCTACAGTATCTAAGTTGCCCCAGAGCCTGAAAAAAAGGGAAAGCCTATTTAACAATTATACAAGGCTAGTATAATCTCACTCCCAAAAAATTGACAAGCATAAAAAAAGAAACTATAGATCGATTCTGTCTATGTATATAGATGCCGACACTCATATTTGTAGTAAACAAACTGCATAATGTACAAAAAGAATATATAAGAACAAAAAATGTTTAATGATAAAAAAAAGAGATCAATGTTAAGATCTTTACAAGGAACAAAAATTAAAGAGAAATCTGTTTAGCATCTCAACAGATGCATTATAAAATTCCTAAATTTCAATATTAATCAGTTTGAAAGATAGCTCTTAATTATGAATTTGAGAAAGTGTTTTTAAATTTATAAAGGGGATCTCTATGAAACCAACATTACACACTATTTTTAATAATAAAACATTAGAGACATACTCATTAAAATCTGACACTAGATGAAAAAGCCCACTACCATTATTTTAGTATTGGGAATATGTTCTGAAATTTCTGGTCATCATAATAAAACCAGAAATGAAATAAGAAATGAGTATAATGGAAGTGAAGAGATAATTATTGGAAGAGTTTTTACTGAAAAAATCAAGAAAATCAAATCAAAAACTATGAGAAAAGAAAGAGTTCCAAGAGGTAACTGGATATAATATAAATATGCAAAATTAGTTTTCCCATTACACACTTTTAATAACCTGGTAGAAAAAGTGGGGGTTAATGACTCAATTCATAATGGCAAAAAATTTTATACACCTAGGAATAAATTAAATAAAAACGTATCAGCCCATTATGAAGAAAAATTATAACACCTTACTAAAGGACGTAACAGTGAGTGAAAAGTTTTATTATGCTCCTTTTGGGGAAGATTCAAAATACTCAAAGATATAACTCTACCTCATCCTAAATTAACGCATAAATATAATTCTGAAATGGTTTGGGAAAAGGAGTAGTAATTGATTCTAAAAATCATCAAAAAGAAAAATGAGACTTGCTAAACTTTTTGTTTATAAAAGAACAAAAATTAGTACGTGTTCTTCCTACAAAATGTCAAACTACGTTACAAATGGTCTAGACTGGAAATAGGTGTACTGTTAGAAAAATTGATCAGTAGAATTACAGAGATACAGAGATACTTATAAATAGAGATCTAGCATATGATAACAATGATATTTCCAGTCAGTGTGAAAAGATGCATTAATCAAAATTTTATGTTTGTACTATCTGAAAATTTTTTCTATTTGGAGAAAACTAAAATCCCCTATCTAATAATCCAAACAAAAAGTAAAATTATGACAGTAGCAGAATTAAAGATTTGTATGATTTTGAAAGTGACCATACAGGCCCAAAATCAATAAAGAAAATATTGTCATATTTTATAAGACTAAAAAAATTCCATACAGTGAGACACCAAAAATAAATTTAAAAGACATACTGTAAACAATAAAATATACTGAATAATTTGCAAATTATAGATTAATTAATTGTCTTAGGAAATCATGCTCGTTAATTTAAAAATTTTTATCTAAAAAATGTACAGAGAGGAATAGACAGACAACATAAATACCAACTGCCAAAATTTTCCCCTCACTAAAGATCGAAGAACTACATTAAAAAAAGGGATTATACTCTTTATGTCATTTTGTCAAATAACCACCAATAGAACTAAAAGCCAATATAACTACTTGAGAACAATTTGACAATATTATCAATATTTAAAATTTGTAAGCACTTTGACCTGTCAATTCTACTTTGCTGTTTTCACTAAAGTGTTCAATAATATATGTACAAGAATGATCGTAATACTGGAAATAACCCAAATATCCAGCAACAACAATGTAATGATAAATAGTTAACAATTTTTGAGGGTTCTTTATGTGACAGACACTGAATTGTCTCATTTAATTCTCAAGATAACTCTTCACTTATAAGTGAAAAAACTGGCTCTGATAACTTAAGAAATTGCCTAAGGTCACACAATTATTAAGCGATACTACTAGGATCGAAACCTAGGCACCTGACCATATTGCCCTTGCTCCTAACAGTTCATCTGGGACAGAGTTTCATAACCTAGAGCAAGAATAAGCTATAGGTGTGCTGTGAAATTGATACCATCAGCCTTTACGGTGGCCAGAAGCTCCTTAGGTACATCACTGCTGGACATGTATTATTATTTTTCATATTTGTTGTAACATGAAAAAAATTGGAATACTCTGCTCTAGGACAACGTTTAAATAAATTTTGATAAACTCAATAAGAAATAAAAAATAATATGTTAAATGTATAAATTCTGGTGTAAGTATTAATAATTACTCACTATATTATATAAAAAAAGAACTCAAGAAAAAGCAAATAATAGAAAGAGTATATAGAACCTTTACTTTTATTTAAATAGAAATGTATGGAGGAATATCTCAACATAACTCAATCGTGTCTATCTAGAAGGATGTACAAGAAAAAATCAGTAGAAACTAACTGTGGAGTGATAATTAAGAACAGAAAAACGTTTACATTCCACATTTTGGTGTACGTATTGCTAGTTTAAATGTCACTTTCTCTAAGTCCTCTAGATACCAACTCTATTTTCTCATTATGTGTTCTCCTTCCACATCAAACTGCTTCTTCATCATACTAATTACAATTCTAATTAATGTTTGCTTCCCCACTAGAAAATAAGCTTCATTAAGGAAGTCGTTCCATCCATCATTATCTCAGCTACAACCATTGGATTTAGGACATGCTTTGTCCTAAATAAGTAGGTAATACCTGTTGAGTATCAACAGAAAGAAATAATTATAGTGTAATCATACAAGAAAATACCACAAGAACAAACTACATCTACATTCAGTATCATGGATGAAGCTCCAAACATGTTGTTGACTAAAAATAACCAGATAAAAAATGACCTAGAATAAGATTCCAAGTACATAAAGTTCAACAAGAAAACTAATTTATGTTGTTAGAAGTCCAGATAATGGCTACTTTTGTGTAAGAGTAGAGTGTAGCGATAGGAGGAACAAAGGTGGCTTCTGGAGCCCTGCTAATGTTCTACTTCTGGGCTTGGTGGTTACATGTGGATACGTTCACTCTGTCATAATTCACTGAGTTGTACACTTACAAACTGTGTACTTTTCAGCATTTTTATATTGTAATAAATACATTTTATAATGATTGAATACATAAGTGGGTAATAGATATTTCTTTTTCCTTTTTTTTTTTTTTTCGAGACAGAGTCTCACTCTCTTGCCTGGGGCGAGTGCCGTGGCGTCAGCTTAGCTCACAGCAACCTCAAACTCCTGGGCTTGAGCAATCCTACTGTCTCAGCCTCCCGAGTAGCTGGGACTACAGGCATGCGCCACCATGCCCGGCTAATTTTTTCTATATATGTATTTTCAGTTGTCCATATCATTTCTTTCTATTTT
>RJWJ010034567.1:0-17167 GCA_004363605.1 Indri indri | reverse complement strand
CTGAGTTAGCCACTTGGCTGTCTTCCCCAAATTCCCATCATGCAAGAGCTGTTAACACACGCCTACTTTTTAGTTGGGCTTTTTAATCCCATCCATACAATTTCTGATGCTGGGTGACCCAGAAACTCAGCATGATTTGGGAAAGTGACTTGGGCTTGGCATAATCTGGACAGATGTGGTTAATACCTGTGGACAGATGGTGTTCATCCGGTAAAATCAGGCACTTTATTGTGTTAATTAATCCAAGTGGGACCCTGAAAATACATTATTAGCTGAATTTCCTGTCTAGCAAGGCCATCAGTGCTTTCTGTTGGCTAAATTGAGAAATCCTATATCCTGGCATAGTCAGGGGTGTTCTGGAAATCTTTTCCTTAAGGAAAAGCAAGAAAGCAAGAAAGGCAAAAGTGCTAAGAGAGCTAATTTAAAGATGAAGGCCCCATATCCTCAAGCGGGGCTAGCCAGCCTCGCAGTGAGCCTTAGTCCATCCCCCTGAGCCGTTCTCGCAGTGGTCCACAGGCTTTGGCTGTGAGGAAGCAATAAAGTGATTCTCACTTTAAATTAGTTCCATTAGCACCTTTTTTTTAAAGGCAGCAAAATGCTTTTATTCAGAAAGTGGTTTTCTTCCTTTTGGCAACCTGTACGTGAAAAGGATTTCTGTGGGCTTTTGTTTTACCATTTAGCAGCTGTTCTTGCTTAAGAAGTGCCACTTCTTTCTTTTTAAGAGAGGTCAGGCCGTCAGGGGGTTAATTTCAGTCAGTTCTGTGCCCTCTTCCGCAGATGCCTTTGAAAAATGTTGCATGCATTTGCATGGGGATAGAATGGAAAGAAAATGATAACTTATTTTTAACTTACAGTGACAGAGTCTCTGTGTAATTGCCAGGAGCCAGTTTGTATAGAAGAAAGAGACTGGGTTTTGTAGTCGGGCACACCTGAATTAATATCTTGGCTCTATCACATACCTGCTGAGTGACCTCTGAACTCAATTTTTCATAGGTAAATAGGAAAAACCATAGCTACCTCCCTGGTTGTGAAAAATGAGTAACTGGACTGGATTGCCGTAAAGGGTAAGGCCAAATACCTGGAGCCCAGTAGGAAGAAAAATGGTCACCGCTAAGTCCTAGCGTTTGCCATGCGCCAAGCTCTGTGCCGAGTGCTGTCTGTGTGTGGCCTTATTTCTCCCTCACTGACCCTGTGAGGTCAGCATGACTGTCTTCACTTCCAGTTGAAAAAGCTGAGGCTAGCAAGGCAACCCAAATCGCCCAGTGGTATTCAGTTGAGCCAGGATTCAAAACCAAGATGGCCTGAATTTTGAAACTTCATGCTCCTCACCACTCCATAAAAATATTTGTCACCGTTCTTCTCTTTGGTGCCCCGGTGCCCGGCTGGTGCACAAAGAAGTATCGAATACATGCTTTTGGTGATGGTTTTGGCATCCAGCCCTTTTTTTGGCAAATCTTCTCTAATTCACCTTTTGCTCAAACATTGGTCTTCTCCCAGAAATAGATCCTATTCTCTCGCTTTTCATATTCATTTGGTGCAAACTTGTTTGTTGTTGTTTCCTTTCTCTTTATGAAGGCGGAAGAGACGGAATTTCAACAAGCAAGCGACGGAAATCCTGAATGAATATTTCTATTCCCATCTCAGCAACCCTTACCCCAGTGAGGAAGCCAAAGAGGAGTTAGCCAAGAAGTGTGGCATCACCGTCTCCCAGGTAAGGGGCCCCTCAAAAGGCTCAGCTTGTAGCCTGGCCCTGGTGGCACCGCAGGGCAGGGTCCTGGAGGTCTTGCTTTATGGAACACTCATGCCTTGCAGGTTCTCTCAGCAAAAGCCTTAAAATGGCAAGGTAAGCAGTTGATGTGTATAAAAGAGTTTCCAGGTACGTACCTGGCAAAGCTGGAGAGGAACTAGCAGGAGGAGAATAGTAGGGCACAGTATAAAAACAGGGATAGGGTCTTCCCACTGAGCACTCCCTTGTTTCAAATGGGTGGAGCGTCTTCAATGTACTTGTAAAGTTATCTGAATTCCTCCTGCTCTTTTCTCAAACTTAGCCAATTCCTTAGCCACTTTTTGTCCAGCCCAGGAACTTTAAGAGCCAGTGAATGGAACTAGTTGTTACATAGCCTTTTAAATGAAAGGAACTTAAATGTCTTCTCTTGATGTGCTGACTCTGTAACTGATGGAGTGTAGGAATTTTAACCTGTCACTATGATTACATGGAATGGTTGCACAAAATGTCACTGAGTGGCCCCTTCCCCCAGAGAGCAGTAGCCATAACAGGTGCCTGTTGACTTGGAATACATGATGTAAAATTTGTATAGACCTGGAATCTTCAACGTGAACATTAAGTAGAAAAGCAGGCAGTCTTTGTATGCATACACATTGTGTCCACTCAGAGGATCCGTCCAAATGTCTTATTCATCTGAACTTCAAATGCCACCACTGATCTCTAGTTGAGACCAGTAGTGATTGTCCTAAAATGTGTCAGAGAAGGTCTTCTTCAGAATTACGTAACATGTAAGAAAACTAAATGCACTAATATTTCCACTAAAAGTGGAGGAAGGGAGGGAGTCGTGGAGAAGAAGCCTACTCTAGTGAGAAACTTCACTTAACATTTTTCAAACGAAGTAGATGCTGTTTCGTATAAACTGAGTATCTGCACTTCCTTGAGTTGAATCCTGGCTCCTGATACTCCCCGCAGGGTGCAGATCCCATCAACCTGTGTTTAGCCAAGCAGAATTAGGTCCAGTCAGAATACAGAACTCCACTAAAGATACTTACAATGAGAGGTTTGCCAGGGCCTCTCCAGTGAGCTATGGATGATTGTGCAGCGGCAAACATCCTTTCAGATAAGGCAGAATGAATTGACTCCAGGCTTTCCTTGGGTGCTTTGACCCAGCTGAGGATCATTTCCAGTCTTGACAGTTCTGAGAAAGCAGAACATCAGTGGTCAAACTCAAGTAGCTTAGTTTGTTATAGGGCGGTAACCATTCTTATCCAAATTTAGACACCTGTCTGCAAAAAAAAAAAAAAACAGGAATTGAAGCTTTTTAACATTTGCTGCACATTTGATAAATGGTTCCAAGTATGAATTACATCACTAACTCACAAAATCAGTGACTTTTAGTCATAGAGTCTTCTGCTTCTAAAGTAGAATTTAATCACTTTATTGTCTGAATTCCAAGTCTAGGATTCAGAATTTCAAATCCCTGTTGAAGGTGAAAATGAACCTTCGGGAGCCAATCTGTTTAACAAGCTCTGCACGAACACGTAACTTTGAAAAGCGCTGTTCTACATGCTTTATCTGAGTGACGTCTTCCATGCTCACAGCTACAAATGTACCTCAATTTGAATATCCAGATGGAACTTGTCTCCTGGAATCCCAAACTCACACATCTTCCTTCCCACTGGACTTTGCTGCGTCCCTGCCCATAGGTTCTCCAATATTACTGTGTTCGAAATGTGAATCAAACTCTTCCTATAAAATCTGCTGTTCTTTCTGTATCACCTGTGTCATGCCATATCTGTCATCTGTGCATCCCCGGTGCCTGACACATATTAGGTCTTTAGTTCATCAGCTGATGAATCATTTGTTGACTAATGTCAGAAAACACTGACTCCGTGCATTGTCCAGGGCATGTGATCTGGGCTAGTGGACAATGCAGGAAATGCCTGAACTGACCTAGAATCTTCCTACCAGTGCCATTCTTCTCATTTACGAGGGAATCATTCCCACAACCTCTTCCCTCTCCACCTCCTTCCGACTCATTTTTTTCCACATATAGCTGATTTCATTGGACCTCAGGTATTTCCTTTGCTCCTCAAAAGTCCTCCTAAACTACCTTTATCTTCCCCCTCTTTATTCCAGCTCGTCCGATACCTGAGAAAAATCTCCCTACCTTTTTTCCCTCTCCCTATTCCACTTATAAATCAAAAAGCCATCCTAATTATGATTGATTCATATGAATAGTGAAACTTATATCAAGAAAAACATGAATTTAAAAGTGCAGTCAGATAGGCAGCGATCCTGAAATGTACCCAGAAGTGCCCTTCCTCCTGCAGTTTAATTCTGTTTTTCTGTAGACACCGGCATTTACAGTAAATAAAGCATTTTATCAAACTTTTTCTCTCTTGTTTACTAATGCCGTAATGGTACAGTTTGATTTTTTAACAAAGGCTTGGCATTTCTGCTGTAGTGTAAGCTGCATAGGCCTTTGAGGGCTACCCTTATAAGATGTTTTAACTGTGCTAATGCATTTAAAAAATAAGTGTAGTTTTGTAAGAATTTTCTTTATCTGCCATTGTTGAGAGGTACATATTAACATAAATTATATGCAAGCTATCATATGTGTTTGATTAACTCCCCCATCCTCACCGGCTTCATAGTTTGTTTTGTAATTGCATGAAAACCATAACATTTTAGTTCAAAATCACATCTGGAATACGGGGTATAAAACTTTCCTCGCCAAGGCAGGAATTATGGGAATAAAACTTGAATTTAACTGTATCTCCACTTGTGCCTGGCAGAGGTCTTGGTATAAAGGGAGCAGAGGCATCAGATCAAGCCAAGACAGCCACTGGGAGCCACATAAAGAAAATAAATTAACAAATGAAAGCAAATTAGGTTTATTGTGTTTATTGGCTTTCACATTTAAAGCCTGGAATTCAAAGGAATAATCAGCTATATGCTTCAGTTTTTCCTGATGTAGATAATACCAAGCTTTACACAAAATACTCACTAAAATCCACTGGACTGAATTATATTGATCCTCAGGTCTATAGTAAGAAGCAGCTAACAATCTAAGTTCTTTAATCTAAGTATTCAAGTTATTAAACTTCTAAAAATTTGAAATTGATCTATTGCATGAAAGGACTTGTATGTTGATGTAGATTTTGTAAGGATATTTAAAGGCCTATGTATTTTAATTGTACAGTGTCGGCTTTAGCATTGATAAGAGGCATTTCTCCTGAAATGTTAGGTTTATTTTATTGTCATAAGTGAAGAGGTAAGCAAACTTAAAATGCTTGCTCTACATTAAAAGGATCCTAGCTTAAATGAGCAGCTCCTCTGTAGGAAAATTTTTATCACAGTGGTTTTGTTAAATTTTAGTTATATTAACAAGAGGATCTCATTTTCTGTAGTTGTTCCTTTTAAAACTCTTACTTCATATCTTTTTAATGTTGTTGCAAAAATCATGCATAGAATAAGGCCAATTAGCCTATCTCTTCATCCCTTGCATAAGCTCTTGTTTTTCTTCTGTCATGTTTCTGAAGGATGAAATGTTAACTTTCTCATCTTCTTTTAAACTGCTGTAGGTATCAAACTGGTTTGGAAATAAGCGAATCCGGTACAAGAAGAACATAGGTAAATTTCAAGAGGAAGCCAATATTTATGCTGCCAAAACGGCTGTCACTGCCACCAATGTGTCAGCCCATGGAAGCCAAGCTAACTCACCCTCAACTCCCAACTCAGCGGGTTAGTTTTTCCTTTGATTTGGGGGGATCGTTCTCCCTTTTTATCCTTGCTTTTCCTATACATTGGGGTTTTCTTTTAATTCTTCAGGCTTTTGATTGTTTGATTTATGTATTTAATTATCTTTTTTGTTGTTGATGCAACTTTGGGTTTTCCCTTTCATTTCCAAAAAGTAATGTGTTATACTCCTAACAAGATGGGATTGTGAGCAGGTTTGTATTAATGTGTCTGTCTAAGTTGAGACAGAGGTAAATCGGTTTGTTTTGATGAGACTTCTAAATTCCCCTTTCAGGGATACAATAAATAAGTTTAGGATAGTACTTAGAGATAGTCTCTTGGGAGTCTATCACATAATGTCTAGGTCACCTATTAGCATGCATTCTATGCAGGAATATTTACTCTTCTGGCAAATATCACATTATAATGTTTAGGTCTACCAAACTAGGCTATGATTATTTCAATATATTATTTATTGTTATTGTTCTTTATTGTCTTATGTTGTTGGTTTTCTTGATGGAACTACAAAGAACATTGGCAATCCTTGATTCAAATTATTCAGATTCTAGTTTTCTTGTTCTAATATGAGTTGTGTCCTATGCTCTAGGTTTTATTTTAGTGAATATGCATCATATCACTAATTTCAGAGTTTAGGCTAAAATAATATATTTTTACATGTACCTTGTGCCATCAGTTCCGCATGTGATAAAACAAAGTTAATAATGTGTAAACTATAACCTTAGTGATTATATGCTATGGAAGGCATGTTTGTACTTTTTTTTTTTTTTTTTGGTAAAAGAGAAACAAATATTTCCTCCTTATCAAATTATCAAAATTATCAAATTATGGTACTTTCCCATAATAAACAAAATGCATCAATTTTGACTGGGGTACACATCTAAGAAATTGATGATTCTAACTTTAAAGCGTTACAAATTTAAATATGTTTGATCATCATATGATTACAAATCTAATTTCTACCATTTTTTTTAGAGGATATGGTATCTTAGACCTCAAAACTTGTTTGTCCACTAAAATAAATTCTCGGTCTTATGGTGGCTTGTTATTGGAGACATCTAAGGCTCCATACACTAATGTCTTCTAGGAGCTTCTAGATGCACTAATTTGTTATTTTAATGTTCTCCAAGTCACTGGGCTGTACCACCATGGCCTTCTTTGATGTAAATGGAATCATGCATGAAGAGTGGCCTGGGCTTTTTAAGCATGGGTATGGTAAGACAATGGAGAATTCAATCCAGTCTTATTTTTCCCAGCACTGCAGGTTGAGTTACTATGAGGAGCATATTTGCTTTTTGAGTTTTTTTTGTTTTCTTCTTTCCCTGTCATGGTGTGATTGACAAAGGTTCAAGGCTAATAGGTTCAATAACCAGAGAGTTTCCTTCTTCCTCATCTGGTCAATTATTAAGCATTTCAGACCCAACAACACAAGTTGAATTGCACTGCTAGGCAGACATTTTCACTTGTCTCGTTGCAAGAAGTACAATTCTGTCAACATTAGCAAAAATGCACTCAACACTCCTGCAAAGGTTATCATAATGCAAAACAGATATCAAAATGACTTTTCCCTGTCCCTGATATATCTGCATCACAGATGGCTCAGCATGATTTATGACTAGTCCTTAGAAGGGCCCTGTGGACTCCCCTCATTACTAAATCCGTAACTATTTATTCTTTCCTAAAGCCCTTAAAAAGAGAAAAGTAAGCATTTTAACCCTCTACTCTGTGTTTAAGAATTACGTTGGCTCTTATGGAATGTCAGTCGGTGATTACAGTTTTCTAAGGAATTTTTCTGGTGGCTTAAACTTCATGTGACTATTCTGAGCACAAAGTAAATTAGTATGGAAAATTTGAGCTAAGCCTTCCAGTTGTGCCTAAGTTGTCGGAAATAATATGCAGAGGAACCCCTTTGTCATGCTTTTTCTAAAGTACAGACGAAAGAAAATACTATTGTATGTGTGCAATAGCATGGAATTTTAAAAGATAAATGTTCTAACAAGAAAAGCTATAAATGAGCTTTTCTGTATTTTCTTCTGCTCTTAACCAACCTAAATTATCTTTCAGATAAAGTAAAAATTTTGAAATGTTCGTAAGTTTCACACAGGCTGTTTATTATGTTGTATACTGGCTCTTTAATAATTTCAAAGGATGAATGATAATTGAAATAGCAAGTTTTAAATAAGAGGTTAACAAGTGAAAACATTTTGGCAGAGTTTGAAGTCTGGAGTTCTGGAACCTCAGAAATTTTTATATCCTCAATATTGGAGCAGAAGTTTTACTCCAAGCTTTAGTAAATACACACACTCATTTCCATTGCAAGGAAGACACTTTGCAAGTAAATCTTCCCTCTAGAGGCTTCTGTATGGACAGCAGTATTTCAGTACCTTTACTTCGGCCACTTCTAAATATTCCTATTTGTTGATATGTGCCTTGTCTCCTATTTCCTTACGCATCATTTATAAAAATCCCTTAGGACTAGGACCTGTGGGGGATTAGCAAGCATTTAGGGACATTTAGCATTCTTCATAGTTTATACCAGCAGATTTGGGCAAAACAGATGGAGTGCAGAGAAAGAACTAAAGGCAGGAGAGACAATTAAGTTTTGAAAAAAGAAAGCAAAAATGGGAACCATTGAAGCAATAGTTTAAACCCTGGGTCCATAACTCTTCTGAAGTGACCTAAAATGATACATTCTCCATTTCCTATTTTTTTTTTTTTTTTTTTGAGACAGAGTCTCACTCTGTTGCCCAGGCTAGAGTGCCATGGCGTCAGCCTAGCTCACAGCAACCTCAAACTCCTGGGCTCAAGTGATCCTCCTGCCTCAGCCTCCCGAGTAGCTGGGACTACAGGCATGCGCCACCATGCCCAGCTAAATTTTCTGTATATTTGTAGTTCTCTGATTAATTTCTTTCTATTTTTAGTAGAGATGGGGTCTTGCTCTTGCTCAGGCTGGTCTCGAACTCCTGAGCTCAAACAATCCGCCCGCCTTGGCCTCCCAGAGTGCTAGGATTACAGGCGTGAGCCACCGCGCCCGGCCCATTTCCTATTTTTGATGAGGTTATAAAAGCAAGAATTAAGACCTCAGAAAAATAAGACCCTTTATGGAAGCTTGAGCTATCTTCTGGAGAATACTTTAACATCCAAGAAGAAAGAAATTGGCTCGTGCATTGCAGATGTTTGCTGTAATAGCTTAGCATCAGCATTGATGATACATCAGGTTCTGTGATAAGCAAAGCAGTCACAGGCTCATTAAGGCTCAGAACCCCCAGATCTAAATTCTTTTGCTTAGCTGTGTGTGTGTGTCAAAAGAGAACAGCAAACTCAGCCAAGAAAATCCTTCCTCTGGCCCTATTTTAGTCAAGGGAAAGCCCTTGTACATAATCTGTGACACCCCTAATAGTAGGTTTGGTGTATTTCAGTATTGGTGGAAGGTTATCGTATTAAGACTCCAAATGCTCATTTCCTTGAGAAGTTTTTATATAGTACACACAGTTAGGAGGTAATGCATCCTGAGAAGTTGATTGACCCTTTAGTAAATCCTCAGGAACCTTTATGATTTTGTTTTTTAAAACCAAGTAAAAAAATTATCCCATTGCTGTTTTTTCTCATGTTCTTTCTTTTTGTGTTTCTTGTCTTTATTTTTAAGTGGAAAATGAAGACAATTCTTCCTGGAATTGGAACTCTAGAACCTTGACATACACATCTATTATAGGGTTTTTACGTAGAACCAGACAACCCTTTACTCTTTTACTAAGTGGAAAGTAACAGTGCATTTTGGAATTTGGAAGGGGAAATGGAGAAGCAAGCATGAGACATAATTAAGCTTACATCTAGTAAAGAGATTCTGTCCCCAAATGGCATGAGAGTCCAGTCTAATCAGACTGGCCACACAATCTGTCTGAAACCTTGATTTCTAAACTACAGAAACTGGGGCAGTACTTCGTAAAAAATGCTATAAGAAATACTGAGCTAATACCTTTAAACACTTTGAGTTCCTTAAGAGGAAAAATTAAATCCATTCTTGTTCCAGCTCATTGGTTCTTAACTAGGGGCGAATTTGTACCCCAGGGGAGATTCAATAATGTATGGAGACATTTTTGGTTGTCACAATTTTGGAGGGAGGGTGCTAGTGGCATCTCTTAGATAGAGGCCAGGGATGTGGCTAACCATCCTACAATGCATAAGACATTACCCCACAATGAAGAATTATTTGGCCCAAAATGTCAACAGTGCCAAGGTTGAGAAACCCTGCTCCAGATGTAGGTTTTATCATTATTCTATCTTTTGGATTATAAAGTTAATTGTTTTTTGCTTTTTATTTTATTTTATTTTTTTGTTTGTTTGTTTTTTTTTTTTTCTGAACAAATTTAAGTCTCCCGAAGATTCTTTAAAGTAGAAATGCAATTTTTAGGAAATTGTCATATCAAAATGGATGTTAACACATTTTCTCATCATGATGCTTGCCCAGGCAAATGCATTAGAACCATAGGTGATCCATTATTCCTTCTCTGTCTGGTTGAATGCAGATTTAGCCCCGTACATACCTGAGATGTCTGGGTGGCAGTTTAAATGAGCCACTTGCCTCCCTTCCCAAGCCAAATTCAGAATCTTTTAACTGACAAGCACATTTTGAAACGTGCTTCTAATAACTGCTGATTACTTCACAACAACCTGCAAATAAGGTTCCTGGATGACTTTCTTCAGCAAGCCAAGTAATTCTGTCCTAGCTCTTTGAGAATTCCACAGCACCTCCAAGAGAGCCCATGCACTATTTGCCTGTGGATTCCTAGGAGGTTATCCATTCCATGATAAGTTCTTTCCAACTTCCAGTGCTGGGTAAAGAATATATCTCTCCTCATCATTTAGATTTTCATGTGGTATTAGTGGTACTCAGTCTCTTCTCTTAGCACAGTCATTGCCTCTAGATACTTATCAGAGACTCAGAAGCTATGTGGTGTTGTACATGGCTGTACAGAGACAACGAAATGCTGAACCAGCACAACCAAGAGCACGAGGGACTATTTTTGCAATTACTGCTCTGATACAAATGCATTTGTACATGAAGTACATTTATATGCGCATATTTATTCTGTGCACATTAGGCAGCCAGACATATTTACAATTTATCTATGCACATATATTTTTTAAATCATCTGTGTCAATTGCAGTGTACATCTTGTAAATGGCACATTCCATACCTTCATGGTTCCATGGATGCCATGTTAGTGGGCATCAGCGTGGCCCTTTGGGGTTTCTCCCACTGCTAAGTTTGTGTACCAATTTCCAATAACCCATCAGCCAAGCATATAGTGTGTGTGTTTCTTGCATGGTATTTGATTGGGAGAGAAATAAAATAGTCGGGCTTCAAACTTAGCACTCTTTTGAAGCGGGGGAGTCTGATAACATATAGACAATTATAATTTGAGTTCCTGGAGCTGACTGTACTTGGTTCTGATGACATCTAAACGTGAGCATTATTGTGATACTCATTACGAAATGGCTTTTATTGTTTAGATTATATCTCTGTGATTGCAAAGAAGATTTGAGAGGAATATAACTAATATGTAGAGACCTAGGTATTATATACCTGCACATGAGAATGTGGTCTGTGCTACACACTGCTTCATCCACGTGTTCAGGAGGACAGTTTCAAAGATATGTCCCACATTAACGGAAGGAAGTTGCAGGCCAGGCCTTCATCCCATTGACTGAGTATAAGCCACACCTGCTCAGATTTCACGCCTGTTTTGCCGAGACCCAACTTTTCTGATTCCTTTCAGATAAGCTAAATGGAGAAGTGTGGGCCAGGTGAAACAGGATAGGCTACAGAGCTATGGAGACGGCAGAGTCCTTTGGTTTAATGCCTGAGTCACCCCCCAACCCCCAAAGAAAGTGTTTCCTTTTTCCTGGGAAAGAAGGAACGAGAAGGGAGTTAGGTGGAGGATCAGTGTATGGAGCAAAATAGTTAGCTAGTTTTTTGCGTGTGGACTTGCATCCCACAGAATGAAGAAAAATGGAGATTTTTTTTTAAAACCTGGGGTTGTCCCCAAGTTCGTAAATCACCTGGTTCCTCTAAATGGCTCTTGCCTTTGAAGTATGAAGATAATGTGGATAGTTAAGCATAGAGCACAGTGTCAGAGTTTAGAATTCATCACTTGATAAGTGGTTCTTATATGGAAAAAAAAAGAAAGCCTCGTTTTCTGCTTAGCTGCAGCTCTTCATGTGGGGCAGGAAAGCTCTCTAGGAGCGCTCAAATCCCTACCTTGGGAGAAAAGAAAGAAAGCGTCAGAGCTGAGGCATGAATCATTGTTGGGCGATTCCACACTGAGGATGGCTGTCTCAGAATATGAGGCCAAGAGCACATTTTGAGCAACGTAGGGTTGGAAATAAGAGAGTGCAACTGACCTGGGTCCCTAAGGTCTCTCCTTTTCCAGGCTAACGTCATGTTTTAACCAAACCTTGCACGTTGAGCTTTCTTTCCTAATGCGCTGAGCTGCACGATGACTTCAGAATAATATTAAGCTTTTGCAATCCCTTATATTTAGGTTGAGGATGGGCTAGGTTTAGCACAGTGGGGCCAGGATACACCTAAAGGCTAACTCTGGATGCTGACTCCATCTCTGGGAGGTGAAAGCAGATGATTAACTGCCCTTCTTGAGGCCCTCTTTTACTATTATTATTATTCATATTATTATTGTCAGCAGCATTTCATATTTCATGCATGTTTGAGAATTCCTGGCCCATTATTTGTTTCATCCTCTTTCATCCTGGCAGGTGGCAGGGAAGGGTAGATTGCCCCCACATATTCTTACAGTCCTCAAGGTTCCCTGGGCTGTTTGCCACTCAGCAAGGAACTTCACCTTCTTTCTGGAAATTAGGAATGTCAATAGACCCATATCAAGGGCCAGCCCTAGTGTGTGGCATTGCCTTTGTGCACTCCCTCCTAGGTGCTGCTTCCCATGTGAGAGTAGATGGGTTCAGCAATAGCGTATTTAGAATCCAGTTCAATAGCTTATGTGCTCCATCATCGGGGCAGAAGCATAACTGACCAGCACATATTCTCTATCTTGTGGTCCCCTGGCCCACTGTAGAATTTTAGCGGCATGAAAGAGAGATCCTAGGTCTGGAGACTGCAATCCAAATAGAAAAGTTGAGAAGAATACATGTTCCCTTTCTCAGCTTGAAGTGGCTAAGGGGAAGCAGTCCCATTGGCAACTTGTAGTAAGGTGTGTCTTCATATAACATAAACAATATGCACCCTTTATTGCTTGCTCTGTTCTTCATGCTACTAACCAGACTCTGTTGATATTATTTTTATTTTAGTTTTTATTTGAGGGGTTGCTTTGCATGTCATTCTTCCTCTTGGCTGTTAGTTGCGGGGGTGGAGCCTTTTCCTTTCTGTGATTCAGGTGCCTCACTCTTTCCTTTCCAGGTTCTTCCAGTTCTTTTAACATGTCAAACTCTGGAGATTTGTTCATGAGCGTGCAGTCACTCAATGGGGATTCTTACCAAGGGGCCCAGGTTGGAGCCAACGTGCAATCACAGGTAGGGACCCAGCCAATATGCTGCCAGGTGAATGCACTAGAGTCCAAGAGCCCTCAGTCGTATTGGCACTTCCTGCTTTTGTCCAGAGAGAGAGACAGAGAGAGAGATCAGAACCAAAACCTTACCGACACCAAACCAAACTGAAACAAAGACAACCATTGTCATGGGGAATCTCGTCCACACTTTGTGAGTGCGTTTGGCTCTGGCTCTTCAGTCACGGTAGGAGCAGGAGAGGAGCAGTAAGCACAGGTCAAGGTGACCGAGGCACATCGGGCGAGGAGAACCAGCATCTTTTTTACTCGCCAAAGGGAGAGGGAAGAGATCAGGCCACCATCTCAATTTCCAGGTCTCCCTCTCATTTGTTGATTTCCCATCCTCAATATTTGCCAAATAAGGAGGTAATTAACGAATAGCCAAATACATTAGTATTTCGTGTTTTCATTTTAAGCTTTAAAAACGCCTAGTCATGGTGACTAAACTCATCTTCTTAGACATTCTTCAGGTCAAGGGATTTGGGTTTCTGGTGATGAGCATGAGTCTACTTTGGGAAGCAAAAATCAAGTCACGTGATGTCAAAGCTCAGGGCTCCACAGTGAGCAGATTGCCTCACGATACCTCAGGAAGCCTTGCTGCTATCTCAGCATGAAGCGTGATGTGAGAGTAAAGTATTATGCTCTGGGTCAGAATATTAGGGAAGTTCTGAGCCATGTGAGTCCAGTTTCCCACGCTGCATATGGAACAGGAAGTAGTACGTGCCTGGACTAGACCAACTGGTCCATGACTCAGCCCTTTGCTCAGGCAACATTGCCTGGAAGCAAGTTTGAGATGATGGGGTCAGGCCTTGGTCAAGTGACTAAACAGCTGGCCATCACTTAAGTGCTCAGAAGAACAGGCCTTAGTCACACACTGCTCTCTCTGTGAGATGGCTGCCCAAACCTCCTCCAAACAAAATCTTGGCTTTTGTATGATACCTAGCAAAGGAGAAGCTCATGTAGGATGATCAGGGAAGACCAATGGGAAAAGGGAAAATTCCTTCACTCTCCCCTCATGAGTCCCCTTTGTCATCCCGTCCCCACCATCTCATGCAGCATTGTTGGATTAGCTTCAGTGTTGGGAGCCCAGTTTCCTTTTATCATTTACGGTCTTGCTTACTGAACTGAGAACTGGTAATGGATCTGGCATATGGAGGAGGTCCAGCCTCCTCGTCATGGACTCTTTCCTAGGAAGACTGTCTCCAAAATGATTGTGTTAATATGGCATGCCAGAGGGGAGCCTGCATGATGACGAGCTGCCTCCCTTGCCCTGCGCCTCTCTGACTAACTTCCTCTCTGTTGTCGTTCATCTGTTTAGGTGGATACCCTTCGCCATGTTATCAGCCAGACAGGAGGATACAGTGACGGACTCGCAGCCAGTCAGATGTACAGTCCGCAGGGCATCAGTGTAAGAAAACAAGTCTCCCCGCCCCCCACCCTTTGTTTTTATTCTATCACTACCAATTATTTCAAAGCCATAGGGCCCGGAATGCCACTTAGTAGGACTTGTCTTAGCTTTACGGTCACCTAGTTTCTTGTTTCTGTATCGGTCATGCCATCGGCAGCATTCTACCCACAAAAAAGTGGTGATTGGGCAGGCTTCATGCAGGCAGCTGGCGTCTAGGGCTGTCAGACACAATCAGCGTTTGCATGGCACCTGCGGCCACATGCGTTCAGCTAGAGGAGCTGCTAAACAGGTGACACCTAGTACAACGGTCGTAGGAAATGTCACCACAAGCTGGGAACCTAGGAAGGAAAACCCGTGGCCAAAATCCATTGCATCCAGGTCTGCGTTCTTAAAAAATAACCTTTTTCCAATCTGTCTATGGAAAATTAAAAAAAAAAATTAACACAGAGGCTGGTATGTTGAAGGGACGGGGAGGGGTGCAGACCATCTTCTACTTGTTCTTGGGTGCGCTGGCGGCTCCTGACTAGCATGAAAATTCGTAGCGACAAGCTATGTCGCACAGAGTGAAATCGATCAGACAGACACAAGGAGAACCGAGTGTAGATTTGGGACAGCAATCCAACTTGATTTCTCAGATCAATCGTCCGCTATCTCAGCGGCGGTGACAGCAAGCTGGGACAAGAGGGCAGCCTGGAAAAGGAGGCTGTTTTTTAGATCGGGGGTGATTTCTGGGCTTTTAGAGGTCACAAGAGGCTCCAGTAGAACTGTTGGCTCAGAACTAGTGAAGAAATCTGTGGTTGGTTGGTGGTGATCACTTTTTATTATTTGTTTCTGTTGTTATGATTAAAGTAAATTAGGAATGGAAGGAAGGAAAGGTAGGCATGATTTATTAACATAGTCTTAGATTATACTAATTAAGGTATAACATCTGCAGTGAAGGAGGTGATGGCCCCTTCAACTCTGCACTGGACAAGTCGTACGTGATTCTGGCCGGCCAGGGAAGAAATTAGAGAATGCCACGCATTCCATCAGATGAGGAACGGTTGAAAGAATTAGGAATTCCTACCCCATAAAAGATAAGGTTTGGGTGGTCCATAATAGTTTAAGACACGCTATCATCTGTGGGAGAGATTAGATTCATCATAAATGTTCCATATAGAAAGTACAGGACAGGACCACTGAGTAGAGGATTCAGAGAAAGAGATTTCACTTGAACATTTATAGACTTTTCTCCCAGTCAGAGTTCTCCAAAAGAAGGGATTGGCTGCCCTTAGAAGTCAAGAATTCCCCATCATTGGAAAATTCAAACGTTTTTTGCTAGCTACTTGGCAGGGATGTTGTGGAAGGGAGTTAACCACCAGGCTGTGATTGTCTTGGTGACTGTGAAGGCCACTTACATCAGGAATTCTTTATTTTCTGCCTTCTTCAGGTAGAATCCACTCTGAGTTTATGTAATATTTGTCCCTCTCTGGGAAGGAAGCAGGGAGGTCCCAGTCAGCACTGTTAAGCATACGCTGGGCAATCATGTCATCTTCAAGGAAGAATGTCCAGAGCAGAGAGATCCTTCCCGTCTCCCCCCTAGCAACACTATTATTACTGTATTCATGGCTGACTTGCTGGGAAGCCTACTTGGAAAAGCACAGGAAACCATCACAGGAAAGGATATTCTCAAAATGAATTCCAAATGCATAAAGTTGCTCTCGTCCATCTGCATGAGCAGGCTTAAGCACACATGCATTTATGTATTTCCTCAATCTTTTTTTGAGATAAAAGATAAATTTTTTCAGAAAAAGCTTTGTTCTATGCATAAGTAGAAGAGAGGAATGTGAGGACGGTACAGTGGTGTGGGGACAAGAATGTGGGCACACTCAAAAAGGGAACCAAAGAAAGTCCACGTCACTGGGCAGGAAATGGGGTTGACACTTCCGGTATTTGGCATTTTTCTTTCCGAATTGAGTAACACCGAAGAGAGCAGCAGACAGACTCCAGAGGGGTCAACACTGATCCCTGTGACGTCAGCTGGTGGGCTGGGAATAATTTCTGAAATAGTATAACCAAACATGTGCAGACAATTATTTCTGATTACATAAGCCCGCCGCAAAAACTGGGCTTGAAAATGCCACTTGAAAGAGTCTCTCATTTTGCATTAACTTTTTTCCTTGTGAACCGTGGTTATTTTATTTCTGGGTCTTTAATATGCAGGGTAAATGAATCAAAGGCTGATCATGATATGTTCTTTGATATCAATTTTAAATTGTACCACCTGCAGGAGGCTCAGCTAGTTATGGTGAGACATGTTTTTAGCTGGCGGTATTAGATGCTGAGACATGTGCATGTATAGGGTAGGACCATGGCTGCCAAGAGAACAGAGAAAGACAGAGAGAGAGAAATAGAGGAGAGACAAGAAGAGACAAGGAAGGACAGGAATGAAAGGTTTATGCCAAGAAATAAAAATAAACAGTTCCTAAACCCAAAGCTGTAATGGAATTCCCAGCCGGGCTCTGGATTATGTTTCATTTGGTGGAGGACGTTTTCTGGGCAGCCTTTTTCCGCTATCCTGGCTGGGTTTTCACAGCACCCATATCTTATCCAACCAGCTATTTAAAGTCCTGTAAAGTTCGGACCACTTGCCTTTAACTGACCACGTAGCAATAGGATTGCCAGGTGTAGTGTTCAGAGTCCTGTAAAGGGAGCCGG
>RJWJ010034566.1:0-17151 GCA_004363605.1 Indri indri | reverse complement strand
CCATGGGTGGAGAAAACTCACAGAACAAGCCACTAAAGAGTAAGGAGAAAAAAAAAATATGTTCATGAGATTTTACTTAATTGCCAATGTGAATTGAGACGTGTAAGGCCTTACTCTACATATAAATGTGCACTTCTGCTTTTACCTGTAACCTTCAGGGCAGATGCACGTATAGCCGTTCACTGCATCGGTGCAGTGGGCTCCGTTTTTACACTTGTTGTCTTGGCAGTCGTCAAAGTCAATATCGCAGTGCTCGCCTATGTATCCTGGTGTGCAGTCACATCTGTTTCAAAAAGCAGGTAAGTGGTTTCAGACCCAACTGAGCCAAAATAAGTAAAACCTGCATTTCATCTAAAAAAATGGCACTATCTTTAAAAAACTTATTTAGAATAGGCTTACAGAGCCCCCGATTTAATGGATGCCTAGAAAATAGTACTGTTGTGCAAAGTATTCCATTTCTCACTAGGATCTATGAGAGAAATAGTGCTTCCATCTCGCTGATGACAGTGAGCATCCACAATCCAAATAAGGCCAGAATTATTGGACCAGGGTCTCTTCCTTCCTCCCTTCTTCCCTCCCTTCCTCTCTTCCTTTCTTTCTCCCCAATTTATTTGCCTATGGTGTCCTTTATTTTCGGTTCTGCCTAATTCATTTGACCACTGAGATGATTAAACTGGTATGTTACAAAATTTTCTAAGAATATTTTAAAAATGATTAATTTTTAAAAAATTTTCCAATAGAGACTAGATGCATTGGATCAAAATATAATATTAAGAAAAGCAAACATGTTAATATTGGATATCCTAATTCAGATAACCATTATGGCAGAACAGGGCTGACCTAAAAGGGTAGGATAGGGGAACTGATACAAAATTCCTTCCTAGGGTGGAACCCATGGACAGCTCTTCAGCCTGTTCACTGTGATGGTGTGGAGTAGAAGGGGTCTCAGTTGCACTGATGGTGAAGAACCAGGGGTGATAATACAGCTGACATTCTTTGAGTGCTTCCTCTGTGCCAGGCCCTGTTCTAAGCCCACTTGGCATGTACGATTCATTGAATCCTCTCCGCAGTCCTGTGACATTGGTGATATTATCACACCCACTCTACAGGTAAGGAAACTAAGGGACAAAGAGGTGAAGTACCCTGCTAAGTGCCACAGCCAGGAATCAAACCCAAGCAATCTGACAAGAAAGCCTGAATTTCTAATCACTGCACTTTGCTGTTGGATAATTAATTCCTCAGGCCTCTCTTTAAAATCTGTCCTCTACTGCTGACCACTGGAATCTCTTAGGACACCAAGGACCCAGGACTTTATAATTGGCTGGAGAAAAGTAGTAAGTCAAATGCAGTAGATTTGAAACTCTGCATTGTGGACCTATGGAGGACCATGGAACCACTACAGGTATGACCACATATGGGGAAGGGGCTTCTGGAAGCCTCCCTCTACCCTCCACTCTTCCCCCAGCATTCTCCTGTTGTGCTTTATTAGGTTTATGCATTGGACTTCCATGACCATTTTTGCTTTGGGTTTAAGAGAGGGTTTACGGACTTACAAAAAAAAAAAAAAAATACACGCCCAGGAAACTATTGTTTGGCTCCACAGAATTCAGGTTTTGCAGTTATATAGAACTGCGTTTGTATCCTGCCTTCGTTCTTAAGTGTATGTTATTTTATTTTCTTTTAACAAATCAACTTTATTTTATTCCAGATTTGTTGAGATAAAATTGACAAATAAAAATTTTATATTTTTAAGACGTACAACGTGATGTTTTGATAATATGTATACATTGTGAAATGATTGCCACAATAAGGTAATTAACATATCCATCACTTCACATAGTTACCTGTTTACTTTTGTGATAAGAATACTTAAAATCTGCTCTCTTTGCAAATTTCAAGTATACAATACAGTATTATTAACTATAGCCACTGTACTGTACATTAGGTCTCCACAATCTATCCATCTCATCATTGACAGTTTGTACCCACTGATCAACATTTCCCCATTCCCTTCCCCAACAACTCCTGGTAACCATGATTCTATTCTCTGTTTCTGTAAGTTCGACTTTAAAAAATTACACATACACGTGTGATAGTGTAGTGTTTGTCTTACTGTGTCTGACCTATGTCACTTAGCATGAAGTATACGTAATCTCGACTAAGTTGCTTAAACTCTTTAAGTGTTCATTTCCTCATCTTTAACACGTATTCAATAATTTCCACCTCACAGGTTTATTAAAAGATTAAATAAAACTATCTATAATCAGTATAGTTTTTATATATAATGCACAATAAATAAATGCTATTTTTTATAATTCTGTAAGTCTTTATAATACTATAAAAGTATTTATGATTTAGTGTGTACTAATTATCCACTTTTCTATTTCAAAGCTATTAGGATTTAAGTAAGTAAGGATAATGAAAAACACTGAAAAGAATGTGGAATTACTGAATGCCAAGGGTTTTGTCTGAAAATGTAAAATCAGGATTTAAGAGTTACTGGAGAGTGGACAAATTGAAACAAATGGGAGTATATACACCCTAAGAGTAACAGACTTTCAGCTCCGCTTGTGTGAATTAAGGAATAAAATGAGCTCACTGAACAAGCATGCTTGTTCTGCTGCCAGTTGGTTTTAATGCTAAATCATAACAAAGCAAAGCAAACAACCAGTCTGAAGTTAAATGGACCCTAAGTGGCCATATACATTCTCAAATAGATGGACAAGGCCCGAGAAGAAAACTTCCATCAATGTTAATGTGAGCAAAGCTGTTGAAGTGCCAAGCATTAAAAGAAAGAAGAAATGCTTTGAAACACCCTGAATTATTTATCTGAAAAAAGAAATCAAAGTAAAAGATAAGAGAACCACACATTCACCACAGTGGCTGCCTAAAAGCTATTTTATATTCTCTTCTCTCCAAATACTGTTTTTCAAACCCATTAGAACTTGGGAGTTACAGTACGCCTAACATTTTTGTGTTTCTTTTGCTCCTCAGACTGAGTTTTGAAATGTAAAGAAAAATATAAATAAGAATTTCTTAAAATTTGTATTATCAATAAAACCTATCACATTCCTTCAACTCTATTATCTGACAAAGAGGGAGGAAGAAAGCAAGGAATATAAGATACACTGTTTAGAAAGCCCCAAAGCTGACTAAGTAAGATGCATGCTTGAAAATACTGCTTATGGCATAGCATAGTCTAAAAATATCTCAAAGCAATTTAGGAGATTTATGAGGTATATAACAAAGCAAGAAAAGTAAAACCAGCTCTGTTAGCTCAGTAATAAGAAAATGAAGTTGAAGTAACAGTATAACTTGTCCAAACAACATTTGTCAGTAGAGATTTTCTTTAGCAGCTTCATATCATTTTGTTTTTAAGTCCATTTTCTTTCTGCAACTACCTTTCCCACAATGTGTAATTTTTATAAGACAGGAGCAATAGCACACACTCTGACTTAACCTTTTTTCTGCTAAACTATATACATGTGGGTATAGAACAAGCTCATGAATAAGTGCTGAAAAAAGTAGGTTTTCAAATCAGTTACTCCATAATCCAGCAAAATGCACTTTTAAGAGTGTGCAATCTCTATGACAGTAATAAGAGATATTTAATTAAGGATTAGTCTTTGTGAAGACAAACTCTCTCATTTTTAATGGTTTCAATTAAGTCTTACTAATACTTTATCTTATAATTACAATGCATAAAGCCCTGGAAAATCTGTTTAATAGATAAGCAGTTCTGGAAAACTTGCTTTACTAATCTCTCTGAGCAATGAAGATACTTGTTCAGTAAGTGATGCTTTTTCAATTTGTCAAATTCAATTGTGGGCATATCATTATGACATTGGGAGTTGAAATAATTTGCCTACAGTGCTTGATTGAATGAAATGTAATGCAGAATTTTACATAAAGTAAAAATTTTAAAAGATTGGGTTTTTGCGTAGGGTCATAAACTAAAATATAATCTATTCTTTTATTTTTCAATAAACATTGAAAGGAATCAGGAGGTGCTACAACTGTATCTATATATTCTAAAGTTTTGGATTTTAAACCAAATGAAAGCAAAGGAGTATTATCAAAAGAAAACTTTGAGATAAATATTTAATTCAGATTGACCTTTGAAATGCAGTGAGAATCTGGTGATACTGACTCCGTTCTCTCACCGGACTTAGAATGTCTGATGATCTGTTTGGTAACTATCAAAATCTTAGAGTTTCAGCTCAAATCCCATCTTCTCTTATAAAATTGTTCCTGACCTGAGTAATTTTTGATTCTCTGAATACTATGGCAGTGGAGCTTGGGTCATTTCACTGAGAGGATAGAATATGTGAAAGTTAACATCTACAAAGTACTACGGATCCATAACATGCTATTATCACCACATGCCCTGATCACAGCAGGCTCTCAGTACATATTGGGTGGAGGAACAAATAAAGTTGTTTTCTAATTGTCTGATGTAAGCACAGCTCAACCCTGGAACCCAACTATGTCATTCCTAAGAATCCAGACTATCTTCTATACCGACCCAACTATAATGTTAATAAACTTATTATAAAACTTCTTAAAGGTAACATGTATTAGAAAAAAAATCACCCAACTGGAAAATATAAACCCCAGCTCGAGCTCTGCCCTTTTATAAATAACCTTAAGATTTTTGGACAGTTACCTACCCTCTCTGGGCCATGTTTTCCTCCTGTTTATAATGAATAATTTGGACCAGATGATCTCTAAATTACTGCCAGCTCTAAAAATAGAAGTTGCTGTTGATAGACCCTTAAAATATTTCAGGATGGTGGCAAAGGAATCATGTAATTTGATAGCAAACATATTTCAGAAATATTACTGGGAAGGAAAAAAAAACAGGATTTTGAAGTTGAAGTTCAGAGTTCACTTGGGGGAGCCCTCTACCTAGCGTGACTGTAATGCTCTATCACATGAGACACATTTAAGGAGAAAGGGGCACTATCAATAATTACAGTGATAATTACAGGCATAAACCAGAACTGCCTGGGCAACCTGGCACATAGGGTGACTCTGTCTTTTCCCACCTTCGACAGTCAAAGTATTGTTTCAGATCCTAACATTTTCAGTTACATTTAATCAAATTCTCTACTGCACCACAGACTTACCTTCAGATAATGAAGCACCTAGAAGGTATAATTGATTTAAATCGGTTGGCCTTCAAATAAATTTAAGTAAGCATATACGAAGGCTGCTTACTTCCGTAAATCACTTTCCAAAAAATTATGGAACAAAAGAAAACACTTTTTTATTTTTCTTCAGTGTACTAAAAAAAGTCCATGCTGTATATGAACATTTATAAAGATGTCATTGATACCAGCACATTTGTCCCTTTAATCCTGAGCAAAGGTGTGAAGCTAAAAATGGCAGGAAAGAGCGGTTCCTAACAGAAAGGTCCTCTCCCCTGATTGTGAGCTCAGAAGGCAGCTTCTGACTTACTTGAATCCCTTTGGCGTCAGGATGCACTTGGAGTCATGCTGGCAGGGGTTCAGGTCCTGGGCACAAAAGTCCAGCTTCTCCTCACACAACTCCCCTGTAACATGGCAAACAGTATTAGTTTATATAGAAAGGTTAACAGGCTTCCCGCCAAGCAGACTGTGTCATTGTCACGGGTCTTGGAGGCTAGCGTAGCTTGTGATTGAAAACAAAACAAAACAAAAAATGAAAACAGAAATCCCAAGGCATGGAACCAGAAAATCCAATATCCAATTCTGGTTCTGCCACAAATGGTCTTATGATTCGCGACAGCTTGACTATTGTGATGTGACTAATATGAGCCCCATTAGAATATACTACTGAAATTAGGAAAACAAAATATGAATACTTTTCATTTTTGTTTTATTTGTTTATTTTATTTGGGACTTTTTAATGAGGTATAGCCAGCATCCCAGAGCCTTCCTCTTGCCTCGTTCTAGTCAGTAATGCCCCAAGGGTGATAGCTATCATGAGAAGATGATAGGTTAGTTGTGCCTGGGTTTAAGCTTGACCTAAACGGAATCATCCCATATGTACCCCCCTTACATGAGGCTTACTCCATAGTTTTATGTTGGAATAAAATATCCTCAAATCTTCATAGTCTCTAAGGTCTTATACTTTTGAAAGAAAAATACTTTTTTTCCCTCTTATGAATCAATACAACCGCTCAATAGAATATTTCTTAGTTAGATCCACTGAGATATAAGGAAAAAAATTAAAACGAGAATAAGCCTAGCGAGAGAACATGTACTTTTTCCACGAGTGTTATGTAGCTCATGAAGAATAAATGTTACCAGGAAATGAGAGCTAAAGACATAACCATGCAGATTCTAAGCACTCTATGTTGAATCGAATGTCTGATAATTTCTTAGGAAATTTCTTCTACTACAAATAATATGGCTATTATTTCAGATACATTGGGCCAAATATAATTTTCATTGAGAAGACTTCCCTAATCATTAGACAGGAAAATGACTATCTAATATTAAGTTAGATATTAAGGTGACGAGAAATATATATACACATACATATATTTTATAAAGTTATTTTCTCCTTTTATACCTTACTCCTGAATTACTTTTTAATTCTTTTACATGCAATAAATGAACAAATAAAGTGACACATCTACAGACAGCTGTTCATTTCCAAGAAACTATGAGAACTGTCATTTGTTCAGAGTGTAGATTTAAACAGCACTGGTTTAAAAATCAGGAATCTGCATAGCATCCCCTTGTTACAAGATGGTCCTTTTAAAATAATACACTGCTAATTGCTATAAATATTGCTTGACAACTGAATGTGGCGTGTTATTTAGACTTCAAGTGTCTTTTTCCATGATGAAAATACATAAAATAACTCATCTAGTTATTACATTAATCTGTTGTATAAGTTAAAAAAGAGTCTCCTATGTCGCTTCTATAAGCAAGTTTTCTGTGCTTCTTATCCTGTGGTACAAAAAGTTTTTTTTAAACAACATATACATGATGAGCTATTTTTAAACCGGTTTTATTTAAAGCTTTGCAATTTCGATATTACTTTAAGTTAAATACCTTGATGGAATTTATTCATTCTATTTCATCAGCCTACTGTGATGAAATCACTTTCAGTTTTCTAACTAAATCTACCTGGTTGGGATATAGGCTGTTTACAGTAGTCTCTACCCAAGGTGGTTTGTAGAAATTGACAGTAGAGAGGGACCATTTGAGATACACAATAAATGTCATTGTATGTACTTTTCACTTTATACTAAATAAGAAATTGCTTTTAAAAATCATAATAAAGGAGAAGTGTTTTATTCCTTATTCACTTTGATACAATCCAATCCAATTCACCAATCTAAGCCATAGTTCATAAGGATTTACTATATGATGCTATGTTAGATGCTGCAGCTACAAGGATGAATGTAGTGGACTCTGCTTTAAGCAGCTCCCAATCTACTAGCAGAGAAAGCCTGAGATGGAGAAAGAACATAGTGAATTTCATCTCTGAAAGAAGAAAAAAGAGAGATGATCCTTTCTTTTCCACAAGGAATTTCTCCATAAACTTAATATGGAAAGGAGAATGGGGACAGTTCTAAGAAACTGTTGGATAACCAGATTGTAATCTACAGCTTTAAGACTGAGCATGCCAACTTGAACATAAAAAGCTACATCAATGTCATGTATTCCTTACCTCTACATGAGTAGCTTAATAGAAATAGTAATCATTGCTGAGGTTGTATAGGATAGTTCTTAGTGACCATTACATAGCTATACACCTGACTCTGATAAGATTGGTTGACTACTTAAAAAATGATTTGATTCTCTTTATTATCACCAAACGCTATAATGCTAATAAATATTACAAAAGCATTCTCTGCATTTCATTGCTGCCTAATTCACTTTTAAAGCCCAGTCTTCCATCCTATACCCTGGTCACCTGGGTCCATGTACTATTTTCTGAATTTATCGTAACCATTAGCCAGCTTGTATTTTGCTTTAATGAACTTCCTTTGAAAGTTGTGTTGTCAATTTCCTTATCCATTATATGTCCCCTTCTGTATGGAATCATCCAGATCTTTTCAACCAGTTGTTATCTGTCTACAATTTTACATGTCTTATATGTCATGTTTTCTTGCGCCTAACTTATGGCACATATACTGTAGGTACTTACTCATTTACTTAATGAACATCTATATAGTGCTTACTACTGTGTGCCAGACAGTTTTAAAGTTGTGTAAATATGCAGTCACTTAATATTCACGAAAAGCATGTTAGGTAAGATTGCAGAGTTGCACTGTTATGTATGCATTCTATATCATTAGTGTTTATCTCATTTCCTTTCCTTGACTGTAAGATCATTGAGAGCAAAACCCTTACTGTATTTGCTTTTGTATCTTCCTAGAGTGTGGTATGGTGACATACTCAAATAATAGGTATTGAAAGCAATAGTCATGCTTTTTAAGGCAAGAATTCTATTTTGATCTATATTCAACTGGGATTTCATTTCAGCCTTTATATATATGTTTAATTTTTACTTAGTTATTCATCATCAATAATAACATAGCTGATGCTCTTCTCTTTAAACATTACTTTAAATTTTCCCTGAGTGAATATTAAAATAAATGTTTCCATTGGACTATTTCTTTAATTTGTCCTAATTATATTGGATTCTGCTTTATTTGGGAGAAAAACAGCTTTTGAAATAGTGTTCCACAGTGGTGAGATTTTAGGAGGTCAATATAAGATAAGATATGTTGTAGCAACCTGTAAGGGAAAATTAGACAGTTAAAAACTGCATTGGTTTTCCAGGAAGAATGAAAATAAAATGCATTAACATTAGTCAGCTATTATATCCTTAGTTACTACTATTAAAAGATTTCCCCAAACCTTATAGTATTGTGAGGACATTATGCAATTTTTATTTGGTTTTTATTTTTGCTATATATGTAGTCAGAGCTAGCACTGAATTAGTAAAAAAATAACAGAAAATAATTTCTAAATTTGCTTTTTTGATGGTCCAGGGCATAAGATAATATTATCAATGTCTGCCTCCCTTCCTGAGATAATAAAGCAGAAGGTGACAGAAAGGAAAAGTGGAAAATAATCTTTATTCTAATACACATAGTGTTGTAATTGATTACACTATAAGCAGGTCTTGATATGTTTACCTTGGCATCAAGAAAGATGTCAGCCCATTGGAGCAGTTTAGGGAAATGTGGTTTAATACAGGTTAAATGTCAGTGCCCATGAACTTCTCAAGAGACAGAGGTCTAGACAAACCTTGACTCCATGATCTGGCTTCAACCTACTCACTAAATCCTAGAAAGTCTTATTTATTTACTTTCAGTCCTGGACCCTTAAAAGTCCCCCTTGACAAAGCAATAGTGTGGAACACAATGGTTGCCTGGGCATTTGTGATTTCACTTTTGATCAGATGAGCAAATTAATTTTCCTTATGCTTCTAGTTTTCATCTTTTTTGTTGATGGGAGGTTAAAGGGTTGTGGGTGTGTGTATATGTGCCAGCTGTCTGTGTTTTGGAGAGGAAACAGAGAGTGGTCAGTCAGGGGGCTATTGGTACCTCTTCAGGGTAACAGAGGTTAGTGAAAAATCTACCATAACTGGTAATAAAGGCTGGTAAACAATACCCGGGCATGCCAGAACTTTCTGAAGAAAAAGAACCACATGTCCTAAACAGAGCCATTTTTTTGCTAGCAAAGTTATGTCTAGTTCTTAGATCACCTCTTTTTGATTATGTCTGTCAGGTAAGTATAGCGCAGGGTAGAATTGGGAATGGACAAGTTCCACGGTAACGCTAGCATGAGCTGTGAAGGAGAGTGGCAAGAGTGATGATACTTGCTTTTCTAAATGGGGATGATTTTTCAAAGACTCACTCTCGAGGAGGAGATACAATTCATTACCTACTGAACATCTGTGAACATGGTTTTTCTGAAGAATTTCATGGGGTAGTAATGTGCCCATGCATCCTGGCTTGCTTAGGACAGTCCTGGTTTGCACCTGTTGTCCCAAGGTAATTGTCAATAGTGCCCCCATGCACTCACATAGGTGCCCTGATTTGGATGATAAATGTTATATTCAGGTGGAGCAGGAAAATCTGGATCATCAGAGTTGTAATGCTCTGTTTGGAATGAAGAGTAAACCAGCATAAAGAGATCCCAGGGAGAAACTATTCTTATTGGGTGAAATGACATTTGGTTAGTTACGTTACTTCTTGGAATGGCCTTGTGCAATAGTATTCAATATAAAAGAGCTGACTGGTTGAAGAACTATTTTATTGTTCTGGGCCTCAGTTCTTCATTGATAAAACGAGGTTCTGGAATTGGAGATGTGTAAGGTCAACTGTGGCTCTAAAAAGTTTTTTTATTTTTTAAACAACAACAAAAAAGGAAAATGCTTCTAAAATGTCAGATAATGAAGATAGCAAGTTACCAGAGGGAGCAGCCGCATAGCTGCACAAAACATTATTGCATTCAGTGGTAAAACCAAAGTGTCAGCATGTGCCAGAGCCCCCTGTGGTACCAACATTGTGAGTATTACTGCAGTGAGGCAGAAACCTCAATGCACTTTGATGGTTCTTATGAGAAATAGTACCTGGAGTTTGGCCTTACCTCCTGCTTCATTTTAGATCTTTGGACCTAATCAATTTTAATGTTCCTTCCTTCTTAAACACAAAGGAACCCTTCTTTTGCCTTCATTTGTACTTCTTTCCTAGAACCTTAAGTTATCTTTTTGTTTAAATTTCTCATTACCATACTTACTGAAATAGTGTAGGACTATTCTACAGAGTTATTCCTGGATATTTATAGAGTGATCTTCCTAATTCCTATGGCTTTTTCTAATGATTCTTATAGAAAAACAGATTTTTAACATCACCATATATTTTGAGTGCCACTATGTATTGGAACCTGTGTCAATGCTAGGAGTATGATTGTAAAAAACAACAAAAATTATTTTCATGGGGCTTATACAGGACAGGAGGAGAGGAGGAGGAGAATGGTATTAATCCAATAATTCAATAATTTCTTATTACAATAGCTCTTCCTTAGAGTTTTTTGTAAGTTTTAAGTTGCATGCTGTTCTGAATAGCTTAGTGAAATCTTGAGCCTTTCTGCTCCATCCTGCCCAGGATGTAAATCATCTCTCTGTCCAGCTTATCCAGCTGTAGACACTGCCCACCCATTAGTCACTTAGGAGCTGTCTCGGTTATCACATCTACTGTGAAGCTATCACAGTGCTTGTGTTCAAGGAACACTTATTTTACTTAACGATGGCCCCAAAGTGCAAGCATAGCGATGCTGTCAATACAGATGTGCCAAAGAGAAGCTGTAAAGTGCTTCCATTAAGTGAAAAGGTGGAAGTTCTTGACTAATAAGGAAAGAAATATAAATTGTGTGCTGAGGCTGCTAAGATCTATGGTAAAAATGAATCTGTCTCCTATCTGTGAAATTGTGAAGGGAAATGAAATTCATACTAGTTTTGTAGTCAAACCTCCAGCTGCAAAAGTTATATTCACAGCGCTTGATAAGTGTTTAGTTAAGATGGAAAGGTGTTCAATTTGTGGGTGGGAGCCATGAACAGAAACGTGCTCTGGTTGACAGCAATCAGGTTCAACACTGTCTGTGATTTCTGAGGTCCACTGGGGGACTTGGAATGTACCCCCTCAGATAAGGGCAGGCTATTGCACATATAAACTTGCCCCTGTGAGGAATGCTAGGCAGGAAAATTTCACAGTGCTCTAGAAGAAGGATTGACTCTCTGAGGGAGGACAGGAGAGGCTCTCCTGAGGAAGTGAGACTTGGAGGCCAGGATGAAGTGGGGAATGAAGAGCCCTGGCAGCGGGTCCTGCAGGAGGCAGCCTGGAGAATGCAAGCCTGGAGAGGTGAGGAGTGAGCCCAGGAGAGCATGGTGCCAGAGGAGCCACAGATGTTGGCAGGGCCATTGGGTTGAATGTCTGCATTCTATGAGAATGGGCTGCCACTGATGGATTTTGAGTTGGGGCATGGCCAGATGACAGCTGCACTTTGGAAAGAACATTCTGTCTCCAGGGGAAGATGGAGCACAGAGGGGCAGATACAGATGCCCATGAGAGATGGCAGCCTGGGCTCTGGAGAGGGTGGGTAGAGGCATGGATGGCCCAAAGAGATGTTTAGGAAGCAAAATAGATGGGACTTTGTGATGGATTAGATGAGCTTAGATGAGAGAGAGGGAATCGTCTGGGACTTCTAGGTTTCTGGTATGTATATCTAGATGTACCTTTCAGTGACATACAGAACACTGGAAGAAGACCAAGTTTTCTGGCACAAACATCAAGAGTTTTAAATATACTGATGTGGTGTTGTGGGGTGAATTGTGCCTCCCCTCCACCCTGCCCAGGAAAAAAAAATATGTTAATTAGAGTCCTCTAGTATCCCAGAATGTGACATTATTGGGATATGAAGTCTTTACAAAGAAAATCAAGTTAAAATGAAGTCATTAGGGTGGGCCCTAATTCAATATAGCAGAGGTTATCAAAAAAGGAAAATTTGGACACAGGGAAAGACAAGCATAGAGGGAGGATGATGTGAAGAAACACAAAGAAACATAGAGAGGCCTGGAACAGATATTTTTCTCAAAGCCCTCCAAAGGCACCAACACTGTGGACACCTTGATTTCAGACTTCTAGCCTCCAAAACTCTAAGACAGTAAAAGTCTGTTCGTTTTTTTTTTTTTTTTTTTTTTTTTTTTTTGAGACAGAGTCTTGCTCTGTTGCCCGGGCTAGAGTGCCGTGGCGTCACCCTAGCTCACAGCAACCTCAGACTCCTGGGCTCAAGTGATCCTTCTGCCTCAGCCTCCCGGGTAGCTGGGACTACAGGCATGTGCCACCATGCCCAGCTAATTTTTATATATATATTTTTTTAGTTGTCCAGCTAATTTCTTTCTATTTTTTAGTAGAGACGGGGTCTTGCTCTTGCTCAGGCTGGTCTCAAACTCCTGACCTGAGCAATCCACCCACCTCAGCCTCCCAGAGTAAAAGTCTGTTCTTTAAGCCACCCAGTTTGCTTAATTTATGATGGCAGGCCTCGCGAACCAATACAGGCAGTAAATTCTAAATTACTGGAGGTTTATGGTACGGAATAAAACTTCCAACTGATGGTACTATTTCTTTTTTCTTTTTAAAAGTTCTTATGTCTCTTTCTTCTCATTTCATTCCATGTGGCTATATCTCCTTTGTCTCCAATTTTATTTTAGGACTCTGAGCTTCTCCAACAGTCTGAGTCTGTAATAAACGTTGCACAAAGGAGAAGGAGTGGTCCGTGACCAGGATCTCTGTGCTTCAAAAGACCCAAGGTATAAATGTAGAACAGCAGTGTGGTTTAGCTCTATGTTCACTACGGGGCCAGAAGCTTCTATTCAAAGGGAGCTGGTGTTACCAGTTAGGGCTTACAGGACAGACTATAAAATAGTAATGAAGATTCTCCTTCCTAGGGTACTAAAAACGTGAAAAAGGAAAGAGAACCAAAGACTACTGTGTCTTGCAGAAGGAGAGAAAGTGAGTCCATCGCCTTGTTTCACCAACTTTTAAATAAGTATAGAGATTACCTTGAACTTTGAATGACAGCTGCAATTAATAGCTACTATTAATAATATGTATCCTGTCATTAAGCATAATAATAATCTGGAAAGTGTTTTATTCACTTAAATATGTCAAAGACATCAAAACTCATATGGAGTGGAGAATACCTGAATTGATTTACATTTCCTGCACTCTCTCGAATTTCTTAGGCATGCTTTTTTCTTAAAAAAAAAAAAAAATTACTGGTTTCACTTGTGGCATTGTTGAAAACTATAGTGATCCTTTGGCAAATGAACAAATAAAGAAGATATTACATGGTTTATGGAAGTTAGCATACAATGTTTCCTGAAAAGAGTAAGAATAGTGTAAAGGGAAAGTCACTGTTTATAATAGGATTAGTTTACATGTGCTATCTGAGAGTGAGGATTTTTTATTAAACCAAAAAAAAAAAAAAAAGCTACTTCAGTTTAATTTCCATAATACAATGTTAGGAATAAATTTTTTGAGCTAGATCCAGTAAATGATTAAAAGATGAGCATGACAAAGCATTTACCCTGGAGAAGTGATCCTATGGAAAATTTAAAGAAATAAGATGAATGTGTAATTGTCCAGTACTCCTTAAGTTTTTTTTAGTGATTGAGATATGGACAGCATTTTGGCCTAGAAACTGAGCTAAATGGCATTATTATTTTTAAGTATTATTGAAAACTATATTGCACAGGTCCAAAATACATCATTACCCCTGAAAAGATTTGTTCTCTTTGTAAAACAAACCATGTTAATTATACATAGGGAATTTTTGACGAGCTATCCATTGAATGATTAATTGCTTTCTATTTACCAAGAAATTTGGGCAGCAGTGTGTCTTGGCTAGTCTTATTTAGTCCTCAAAGCCTGCTTAGCAGAAAGGAGGTTGGTCATTTTGTCAACAGATCAAGATTTCTGAGTTTTTCCAACTCAAATCACTATTTAAAATATTGTTTTAAAATAAATGGAGCAATAGGAAAGGGTACCCAATTAATAATGATGGAGTATCACTAATTTTTCTAAAATTTAGCCCTTTTAATTTAGGTTGGACATATCTATAACAAAAGTAATTTTAGATACCAGTATATGGTGTTATCAGAACATTTAACTGTTGCTACTGTTGTTACCCTTCTTCTAATGTAAGTGGATTAGTTTCTTTTCTCTCTGAAATAGATAAAATCTCAGAGTCCATTCTGGGGATCACAGATGTATGAAGGGGGTGTGGAGTGTTCTGGAGCTGAAATTGCAGCCTGTTTTTGTTCCTATCCATAAATTGTGACGAACTGTTTTTTTTTTTTTTTTAAATGAGAAAGGACTGTTAATATTAATAATAATGAAGAGGAAATTTAAGACAGCAATCTGAATAACTGGACAAGAATTCTAGTGTTAAACTTAATCAGTTATGACATTTTCAAGTATATCTACAACAAGGGAGGAAGTCTGGTTGAATTCCTGACAGAATCCCCAGGACGCAGATTTTTGGAGGGTCAAACACATCATTCTTCAAATGTTTGCATTTGGAGCCCTTGCTTGGCTCAAGAAAAGTCTGAATAAATGGTACTAATTTTACTCTCTTTGAATTAGCTCAGCAAGGGAAGATATCAAAAAGAAGCAACCAACTGGATAAAATAAATGAGATTTAATTTCTTAAAAGTAAGCTGCTTGAGGGCAATGGATCCCTTTATTTATAATTTTGTTCCTCTCCATTTCCATCACCTTCATTAGCAAATTATCTGGCACAAACTATGTACTCCATGAAAAGAAAAAAATGTGAGAGCACTGATTTCATTGCTTCTTACAGGAAAATGCTTTTTAAATGTTACTGAATGAGACTCAGATTGCTTTAAGGACAATACAAGGAAGCAGAGCACGAATAAGAAAGCTGGTAGCAGATTTGTGTTCTGAGATCCTAGCCCGAGGTACTTCCTTGCAGGCTGGACTAGGTGAGTAATCTGTGGGCTTCCAGGTATCTTTACAATTTCTTCTGCCAAACAATGACCATCTCAACAGGAAACAGAGAAGGATGAGCTGCAGGATGCAGGAACTGTATTGTCGGCACTTAAATGGCATGTTTGAGAATGGTCAAGATGAATGGACCTGAATGTTTCCCATTACCAAATTTTATAAATTCAATACTATACATTTAATAGTGCACAAAAGTGTACGTTTCCCATTTGATCTTTATTTACATAAACAGAAACATTCTCTCTCCTTCCACAGACCTTGCAGAGAGACTGATGAACTGTAGTAGAAAGTGGATATAGCTGATGGGATTATGAGAGTCATCCTAGGGCAGCTTAACTGAATTGGACCTGGTTCTGTTGCTGAACCAGATCATCCCTATTTGTTACATATTGTACTCAAGGTTATAATTTCAGGCACCACAGCACACTAACACTGGCATATGCCGGGTCTTCAATCTGAATATTCAGTATCCTTAACAGTGGTGATAGCAATCATTGGCTTTATTTCCATCGATAAGTAAAGGATTACTTAAGAACAGGGTGTTTCTGTTGCTTATTTTTTAAAAGAGCCAACTTTTCCTGAGGGTTCCTTTTAATAATCTGATGCTTTCTTTTTTGTGTTCACTATTCCAAAACTTGTCCTATTAATTAGAAATAATTAACAGACCTTCAAAATATGATCAATAAACTATCCAGACTGCCCCCACTTTTCTAAACTTAATTGAATCCAGTTGTTAGTATAGAAATATGAAGAACTAAACATAAGGGCCCCTGAGTTCTTGAAGATACGTTAGCCACTGACAGACAATCTCTTTGTGTGAAATGTGTACAAAATGTGACATATGCAACATCGGAACATCACCATTAGAAAAACCTCATGAGATAAAGTTGATCATAACTCAAAATAGGAAGGCTCAAGAAAACATGCTATAGATATAGATATTAAGATGATTCAATGGAGGAAAATCATTTTTTGGTTTTCATTTTTGTGCTCTAAATGACATGGAATGAGTTGCTTGATACTCTTTGTCTGCCAGGGAGTTTGATCAGTGTTCATATTCAGACAGGGTGTTTTTCTTTACTAACAAACTAGTAAAGGAGCTATATTATGTTATCAATGTTCTTGGGATATGAGAAGGGATGGCTGTATACTGAGAAAAATCTGACCTGATCTGAACTTGCAGCCAAGCATCAAAGCCAAAGAGTTTGCCTGGTAGACAAGGGTAATGTTTTATGGATTTTTGTATCACTTTCAATGCTTAGCATGGTGTCCTGCACAAGGTATTTTCTCAATAAACATCTTGCGCATTTTTAAATGAAAAAACTTACCTCTCCAAATAAATAAACAAAAAAGTAGGTGTTTTTTAGTATTTCCTCATTGGAACACTAAGGCTTAATAATATAGCCAATTCGACTTCAAGCTGTACTACCAGGCTATAGTAACTAAAACAGCTTGGTATTGGAACAAGAACAGGGACATTGACCTCTGGAACAGGACTGAGAATCCAGAGATGAAACCATCTGCATATGGTAATCTAATCTTTGACAAAGCTGACAAAAGCATACATTGGGGAAAAGAATCTCTTTTCAATAAATTGTGCTGGGAAAACT
>RJWJ010034565.1:0-17167 GCA_004363605.1 Indri indri | reverse complement strand
AGCCACCCCCCTCTGCTCTAAATCTCATCATCTATGGTCTTCTGATTCAGTTGTTTCATGACCTCTGGCAAAGAAATCAAACAATTTGCTAATGTTCTGGCATCTGTGATGTCCATTGCTCCAGCCATGTCTCCCTGCATACAACCAAGTGAACTTCTTGCAGCTCAGTTCCTTAGGAGAATTTCCCTTCACTACTGTCCTTAAGAGTCACTCTGCAGGGTGTCAGATTGGCACCACACATTTTTATTGACCACCAAAACATTGATCTAAACAATCTATGAACTAGACTTGGCATTTTCTACCTCTGTTAGTTGATCACAGGGAACCCTACATGAGTCCACAGGTAATAGTTGCAGAAGAGGCATTGGTACAACAGAGTAGGTGACATGGAGTCTGGGCCACCTGCCATGTCACTCCCCATGCCCTCAGAACCTGCTTGCATTCACTTTTTCATGTACCATTTGCACTGCACAAGATGTTGCCATTACATATGCCCAATCTCATGGTGCAATGGATTTGGAACTATCCAGATAATGGCAAACAACTCCACTTTCATACTCACTTGATGTTCCATGGTCAGGTGGTCAGTCTACTAGGGCCCAGCAGGATGTCAGGGGATGCTTTTTAAATCATGAAGTCATTCTTTGCTGCAGAATGTGTGGCCTTTCTGTAGAACCTTAGGGGACTTTGTTGTAACTCGTTACACAGCATCCTGATCCATTACGACAACTCTAGCACTAACAGTTGTGTTGGGTTGTACAGTCTGGATTGCTGGGTGGCTTTCACCCCAACCTGACCAGCTGCAGAACCTCTCTTGCTCTGGGCCACACTCAAAACTGATGGCATTCTGGGTTTTCCAATAAAAGGGTAAGAATATCATTCCACCAGAAACCTAAAAATACGTCACTCTTTTGGTTGGATCCTGAGACCTCATGGGGATTATTTCCCAGAGTCTGGCACGCATAGGTCTTATCAATGTGCACGCAGTACTTTTGCCTTCTTGCTCACCAAATCCAATTTTTATGATGTCAGCCATGTAGTGAAGTAACACGATATTCTGCAGAATTTTAAGATGATCAAACTCCCTGAGGATTATATTGCAAGGGAATTTGGGGACAAGAAAGTGAATGTGTACTGCTGTCCTTCCTATGTAAACAAAATATACTTTTGACCCCCTTAATTGAGGACTAAGAAAAATGTACGCATCAGATGAAAGGCCACATGCCAATCCCAGAGTCCGTGTTGATTTATTACAGTAAAGATCCTACATTGGTCACAACACTTGGGTTTGGGACTACTCATGGGATACATTAACAGTCAGCCATTGTCATCTGCCACATCTATTTGGTTTTTTCAAAGAACAAAACATAAATCAAGTAAGGACACAATAAGGAACCTTCTTAGGAACTATGTAAAATGTGCTTTAGAATAAGCCACTCAAGTTAGGAAGAGGTTAATATTTATTCATCAGTGGTTACACAGAGGGCATTAACTATCTTCTACTTCCAGGTTTGCACATCATGAGAAGGGGTGAATGAGCTCTCACAGACATCCGCGGACAGGAAGGGTAGGTATGTGGTACCACTGAGCGGAGATGGGTGCTTGCAACTGGAGTCCACAATGGTTGTTGGAGCACGAAGGTGGCTCGAGACAATGTGAGATAGGGCCTAAAAATTCCATAAACAGTTGTTTGGCAGGTGATCACAATATTTTAGGCACAACTCTATAAAGGTCTGAATTAAGGTAATAGTGGCAGATATAATGAAAAGAGAATAGTTTCAGTAGATATTTGTAAGGAAATTGTCAAGGAGGTAAAATAAAAAGTGACTTATACATCTTTTCTTAAATTTTGCCCTCAGACTTCAAAACGACCAGTGACAAAATGATTTCCTGGAAAACATAAGGTTGAGAAATGCTTGTTTATACATAAGCAGTCTTCCTTCTTGTAAGATTTCCATTCTGTGACGCAAATTGCTGCATCTAGATCTTATGTACGCCACTGACCACCAGACACTAGAGAGAAAAGTCCATGTAGCAGTGTTTGAGTTTAAGCCAATTTAATCTATATGATTATAATTTTTTTCTTTTTGCTACATTATAAGAAATGTTAATTAGTTGAAACATACTCAAATCAATGAGTAAACAGCCCTTTGAATATAAAAGAAAATAAAATTAACTTCCAGCGCACCATAGAGTAGAGGAAAACTAGCACCTTGGTGGGCTCCTGATTCATGAGAGTATTTTGCAGCCAGGCAGTGTTTAGGTCTGGGATTCCTTGAATTTGGGTCTTTTAAAAATCTTCCCCCCTTCACATTGCTGATGAGAATGTAAAATGGTGCAGCCAATATGGAAAATAGTCTGGCGGTTCTTCAAACATACAATCACTGTAGGACCCCGCAATTTCCCTCCTAGGTATATGCACAAAAGAATTGAAAAGAGATGTTCAAATAAAAACTTCTATATGAATTTCACAGCATCCTTAGTCACAATAGCCAAAAGGCGGAAACCACCCAATGTCCATCACGGACAAATGGATAAGCAAGCTATGATATGTCCATCCACTGGGAGTGAAGTACTGGTACATGCTACAGCCAGAGGAACCTTGAAAACATTATGCTAAGTGCAAGGAGCCAGTCACAGAAGAACGTATGCCATATGTTTCTATTTATGTGGACTATTCAGAATAGGTGAAAATATAGAGACAGAAGTTAGCTTAGTGGTCACTTAGGGCTGGGGGGATGGGAGTATAGAAGGGATTGCTCTAAAAAGTGCAGGGCTATTGACTGTGGAGATAAAAATGTTCTAAATTGACAGTGGTGATGGTTATACAGATCTGCAAAAATAATTAAAATCCACAGAATTGTCAAAAAATGAAAAAAGAACAAAAGAAAAAATATGTAAAAACAAAAAAATAAAAATCCATTGAATTGTATATTTTAAATGTGCAAATTGTATGATATGTGAATTAGATCTCAATAATGCTGTTTGAAAATGAAAAAAAAATCTTCTTCCTCTTTTTGAAAATGTGTTTATATCTACACTTGTTTTTCAAGAATGATATTGGTGAACAAAAAATCAATCTCAGATGTCTTTGGAGGCCCCATAAGAATCTTCCGCTGCATAATAGCTGTGTAAATTAATGATCACGGACACCACCAGCCTTTGCACTAGTAAAGGAGTGAAAGAGAACTTCAAAATATTAAAACTGGGTCATAAATACCATTGAAGAAGGAAACGCAGGTTATGCAGTTGTGAAAATTAAAAGCTGTTTTGTGTGTAGTGGGGAAGAATTGAGCCAAGGGACGCAGTTGCTTATCTTAACAACGTTCCGGGAAAGTTTAATTTACTCCCCAGTCAACTGTGAACATATTTCTTACAGGAGGGTTGGAAACTAACTTTCTGAATAATCTTCAAGTGTTCTCACCAATTTCCTCCAAATCCAACAAATTTAAGTCACTGGAGATATTGACAGAAAGATACTCAAAAGTCCTCAGCAATTCTCTGAGAAACTAAAGAAATCATAAATAATCAGAATTTAGTCTTTTTCCCCAAACCGCTTTTATAACAGTACTATCAGGATTTCCATACTAAAGCCAGATGCCATGAAGAAATTTCTTCGACTTCTGAAGAAATCAGCTACAACACAATAATAATAGCGTTTTTAGTAAATTGCGGGACACAGCTTGACCTTCTGCAGAGTTGAGATGAGGAAGGGAGGACGCATGCTTCAGGACGTGGCCTCTGTCTTCTGTTTCATGTCAAGTGCCAATTATTTTTAACTACAAAAAGGCATAAAAAAGCAAATGCTGCTTCTCTGAACATGTTTTTTCTTTTTTTCCACTAGCTTTCCTAATAATAACAAAGGAAGAGACTCAATAGGAACACCATGAATTTTGGTAACCTCTTATATTTATGATAATCCCAAAACACATTTAATAGCCTCTTAATTGTCTCCTCAAATATTCATCATGGAGACACAAAATTCTAATTTCTATAATCAAGACAGAGGACATAACTTTAAAAAATGCAAAAGAAGAAAAGGAATGCCTTCAAGTTTGAAACATAAAGACATTGTGATGTGATGTCAACTCCTAGGTGACAAGCCAATTCCTGCATAAACTACTCCAAACTCTCATGCTTACAGTTAGGCTACCAAGCAAGACCACCTGATATTTTGCACACTGGCCAATTGGTCGCATTTTCCTCAAATAATTAAATCTTAGGACAGTAGCACATAGTTCACTCAAGAATGCCTTTTGTAAAAGGAAAACAAGCTTTGTTTGTTTAACTGAACACTAATTTCTCATATGAAGTTAAGTGAATTTATGAAAAAATACTAGTGTAGAAAAAAGATAAATATTAAAATTTTTCCATTTGCTCAGAGTTTTAACTGAGGACCCCAAAACTCATAAAAATAAATGTCTCTACATTCTGAAGATGACTGTGAGACACACAGCTGCAAGACTTGCCCAAGTGCTCATGTAACAAAACGGTTGTCTTATTTGGGATCCCCCAAAAGGAGAGTCTGGGAACAGGATCTGCACTGTGCTGGTTCATTTCATAGTCCATTCCAGAGAGCGGGAATGAAGGGACAGGGAAATTCAGACAGGGAATGTGGACAAGCCAACTCACGAGGCGTTTTCGAGGTTGCTGCCATGGGCGGCTCTGTTCTGCAGGAACCGCTAAGGAACACAGATGCCTCCCAGAATGGTCACCCCAAAGAGGGGACTCAGGGGCATTTACCCACTGCCTTGCCCCTTGGTGAGGGTTGCTTGGGATGTTAACGGTGGTGCACTTGTGACTGAACCTACAAGTGGGCCCAGGGAACTCCTGCTGCTTACAGAAGGCCCCGGGATAGAGCAATGGAGAGGCCCATGGCAGCCGCTTGGGGCGGGATGCCATCCGTAGGCTTAGCTGTGTCCACCACCCCATGGCTGAAATAAAAAAATGAACCAAAGAAATGAGACGCAGTGCACCCTAAATGCAATGGCTGAATGTTTGTGTTCTCCCCCAACTCTCTTAATGGTGACATTAAAAGGTGGGGCCTTTGGGAGGTGATTAGCTCATGAGGATGAAGCCCTCATAAGTGGGATTAGTGCCCTAGGGAGCCTGGAGAACTCTTGAGCCCTCTTTCTGCATGGAAACAAGAAAACAGCTATCCGCAACCCAGAAGAGGACCCTTACCAGGACCTGTCCATGCTGGCACCCTGATCTTGGACTTCCCTTGAGAAGTGTGAAAAATACATTTCTGTTTATAAGCTGCTCATTCTTCTGCTACGGCAGCGTGAACTAAGACCAAAAAAAGGGGGGGCTACACTGATCCACCCCACTCCTACCCTTCCTTTAAAGAAGCATTCAAAATTTTAAGGAAATAGATCAGAAGGAAAAATTCCTTGAAGTGAAGGAATTCAATGCATGGTGACAGTTCTGTTACGACTCCCATAGGAGAGAGAATAGGGCTGTTTTTCACCACCCCAAGGCAAGCCAGGAAGCTTGAAAAGAAGAACTCCTCTAAGTGCCTGGGGATGTTTGCAAGGGGAGCCTTGCATCTCGCCAGGCATCTTTCTCCCCACCTGAAAAATGCCGAGGCTGCCTTTGCCGCTAACAGAATAGAGAACCAGAGAGTTTCTAGAAGATCTTAACATATGCCCCTTTAAACTTGCCATTCTTCACTCAGAAGTCAGCAGTCTGGCTGGAGCAGTCCACACGCAGAGCACAGAGAAGAGAATGCAGGTATGAGACCAAGGTGCCGCTCTACCATTTAATGCAGCAAGGTGCATGATAAGCTAGAATGATCTTCAAAGGACATTGCCCACTAGAGCTGCCTGTGGGACGAGGGACCACAGCACAAAGGGGCCTTGACAGCTGTGCCACTGGAGGGCACCAGCTGAAAGGGGTCATAAGAGGCCAAAGAGGGCATGTTCTGGTCAGTGTGGCAGACTGTTCATCATCCTCACAAGATTCTTCTTCCTTCGTGCTGGCACAGGAATGCCAACCTGCAGACTGCACTGCCCAGCCTCCTTCCGCGAAAAGTAACCACATGAGTTATTTATCATCAATGCAACGTGAACAGAAGTAGTGGGCACAACTTCTGCCTCACCTGCTAAAATGAAACTGTTTGCCTGGAGTCAACTCTTTCCTCTTCTCTGTCTCTGAGAAACAGACACATCCATGACAGCTTTTTGACCACGCAAACCAGGATAACACCCGAGGGGTTGGGGGAGCAATAAAAGGGAAGGAACTCAGGTGCCCAGCGAGCTGGACTTCCTACGTGAGAGAACACTAGATCTCTGTTTTATTTAAATAAGTGTTTCCACGCATTTTTAAAAAAATTATTGCTCCCTGAAGGAGGAAAAAATAGATTGAAGGTTAACTTATTTAATTTTAAATTTTAATTTAAATTATTTCTTCCTAACAAGGGACATTAAATGCTAAGCAGTAAGACTTTGTTGAACTTTAGAAAGTCCCAAACCATTGTGATAGCTGAGGTTTTCCTTTCCCCCTTCCCCAGGAACCAGTGTTCACTCCTATTAAGAATGCTTGATTTAGCTACTGCATGTTTGGTCCGTTTGTTAGAGCAGCTCAATCTCTGCCCTCAGTAACACCGTGAGGGATCTCAGAAGGGTGGAAATGCCATTTGGATTCCCTGAGAAGCTGCCATTGCAGCACGTGAGTGAAGGCTTGTGAGGACAAAAGCTATCTGGGAGTCGAGAGAGCTATCCACACCTGGCAAAGCACCTGGCGAGTGAAAGGGGCTTTGCCACAGTTTCTGTCATCTTTCCTCCTCCCCACTCCCAGCCCCACAGCCTATTCGGCGAAGCCAGAAGCAACCATGGGCTTACTGAAATGGACGAGACCTACTGCCCTTAGGTGAGAGACAGGGGTAGATTGGATAAGAAAACAAGGTTTTGATTTAGACTGGACTGGACATTTTAAAACTTATAAAGGAATTAAAAGCTATGGGTTTCATACAAAATGTCACCTAAAATTGACAACTGGGAGTCTACAAAAGCAGTAGAGGCAGAAAAATTAACCTGTTTCCTAATCGTACTTTACCAAGTTCTGTACACCCAAGTCATCTGATTACTCAATATCCAGTAAGCAAAGCTTGCAGGGTGCAAAGGTACAAGAACAAATGAAATATCTTCTCCCACTCATCCTTTGCTGTTATCAAACCTGCCTAAGCTAATTGAGACTGCTTTTATCTGATTTTAAGTGCAATCTTTTATTTCTCTTCATAGATGCCTGCTAGAATTCTGAAGTCTGTTCGTGGACCCCGATTATTTAATACAACAATTACCACTTTGCAAACTACTAAGAGAATTTAGAATCCTTTGACAAGGGTTGTTCATTGTTCTAGCCAGAGATTCTCTGTCACCCCATAATTAACAAGTGAGCTTTTCATGAATAGCAGAAGGGTTAGTGTCTCTACTTCCTTATCTGTTGAAGCCCAAACACCTCAGGGTGATAACAGCATTAAGGGCAGCATCCTATAGAATAATATCAACATTTCCAAATATTGGTAGGTGTTTTTTGGTTTGTTGAATTTTTATTTTTATAAAGCTTTAGCACAAAAGTTGTTGTGACATGTTTCTTAATTGCAGAGGAAGAGAGGGTTGCTTTTGAAAGCATATTTTTCAAGGAAGAACTTTTTATTTTATGTTACAAAGTGATTTCTTACAAACTGTCATCAGTCACAAAATTGGATGTGTTTTTCCTCCACTTATTTATTTTCCAGAAAATATGGAGAGTACAGTCTTAAGGGGTAAGTAGAATGAAACATTTAAAGAAAGTTCTCTGTTTTTTATTTTTTATTTTTGGACCCCTCTCCAGCTCTTCTAAGCCTGAAGTCTCTCTAAGCGTAAGATGTATCCAGTTGTAAATGAGAGACATATGGAACAAGGAGAAATTTTATTTTGTTTTTTACAAAAGTCTTAAAGAAGCCAAAACGTCCAGCTCAAAAATGTCATCTAGAAGAACACTTAGGTCTCAAAAGCTCATAAGGCCCAAAAGATACTGAACAACAAGACCCATCTATCTATTTCCAGTTCACCTGGGGTTTCCATCCTCTTCAATCCTCATGTGAAAACCTCCCACACCCTGAATGCCTCTCCGTGTCCCACGGTGAGCTTTGGATCCCCCTTTCTCCTCGGACTTTGCTGTCTGTGATGTGAAATCCTGTTTTCTGTCTCTGCAGGGGCTCTTTGGTCTGCTCCCCACAGCTGTCCTGAGTTCTGTTGTTCCTGGGAAGGCGACCTGAGGGAGCCAGAGGTGGCAGGTTGACAGCCTCAGCAAGGCGGTGGCCTAGGAGCTCCTCTGGGGTGGGAACCAAGTCTTACTCAGCTCTGTCTTCCAGTGCCCCAGCATAGCAAGTACTAGTCAAGTTGGTTTTGTTTCATTTTCTTTGCGTTTTTGCATTAATTGAGTCACTGGACGAAGATAAGGAAGAGAAAATTTATCTTCCCCCAGTGATATTATCACAGCCTGGGTCCTAGATGTTCATTGTCAGGAAGTCAGACACCTGGTGGGGAGGTTACAACTCAAACCCTTTTCCTCCCCGCTGAACTCCCCCAGCCTGGCGCTTACCAAGGGTGCTCGCCGGTTTAGTCATTTGGTTTTCCTCTGTGACTGCTGAGAAGGACCGGGGCTGAGCGCTCCCAGACCGGCTATTTCTTGCTTGCTATTCGCCCTGCACGGCTAGATGCCACCAGGAAGCTATCTTGGTTCACTAGACAGACCCACCATTTCCCAACTAACAGCTTTCCAAAAAGCTCTCATTTAGATGAATGGGGCAATTTATAAGCAAGATAGGACAGACAGAGAGAAAGATGGGATGGAGATTGCTGCTTCAGCCCTGTCAGCGAGGTCCAGTTAGTATGCCAGTGGCCAGCCTTGCCCCGTGCTCGCTCCATTCACGCAGATGAGCTGTTACCCTGCACTGGAAGCGCTGGAAGTTTTCTTGGCCCATCACCGTTCATTACCAGGAAGAAAAATCACCTCCTTATTTGAAGCTCTTTTTTCATCATGGCCCATTGGCCATGACTGATGTTGCTTTAAGTAATGCAGTTAAAACTGCTTAACCTCAGAAAGCCTCCTACATAGAACGTGCTTGCTATAGTTAAGATAAAATCCACAGGAGGCAGAAACTGTAAGAAGAAAATAGGTGCCTTCTTCAAACTTCCCTGGGCCGTAATTCTAATATGTAATGATACAAGATCCCACTCTCAAGCCACATGGTTTGCAATTCATTACAAAAATGTCCAGGAGTTAAGAATTGTATTCCTATACATCCTAAATATTGCATAATGCTGTTAACATCTATCTACCTTTTAGATTAAGATCATATCAAAGGAAAAGAATATGGTACTATTTCCACTGTAAGTAATAAATACATGATTTTATTTCATTCTTCATACCTCCCATTAAATGGTTTCTAAAAAAAACCAACATCATTTTACAGTTCAATCACTTTTTCAATATTGTTCCAACTATTCTTAAATTAATTAAAATATGGTTTGCTAGTTCTCCCCAGCAACTATATTCTTTCAGGAATCAATATGTCTTTTATGCAGAACATTCTGTGGATTTTATCTTAAATAAGACAATAGCTTCCAATACAACAAAGTCACTATTTTTCTCAACATACTTGAACTTCCTATGAAGAGAAAGCCAATGAAATAAGGAATGCCCTCAGCAGTTTATTAACATTTAGCTGGTTAGACTTCATTAATAAGAGGGGCACCTGACATCTCCCATTAGTTCTATTACCACAATTGCAAGCGCTACGATAACAGTGGCATATAGGAGGGGAAAAAGTACTTGAAGGGGGTTAGACTAAAAAATTGGGCCAACATGCATGAAGTAAACAACTTTAAAAACCCATAAATAGACAGCTAGCTATATAGTTATTACATTCAATAATTTAGCATGATATGCATGATGGTTTTGACCTCCAAAATAATTTAACACCTTGAGCCGAGATTAAATGCAGAGCATTAATTTTTCCCTCTGGTTGTCAAGCCAACAAAGAGACCCGTCAAATCCATTTAAATAAAGCCTGCATCATGTAATAATATTAAAGGGAATAAAATATTAATATGGGCCTGCAGTAGAACATTGGCCAGTAGAGCTTCAGTGAGGTGCCTTTAATTGATCACCCTGACAATCCCTCTTTGTATTCAACTTGGAATTAGAGCATCATCTAAGAATTATTTTTTGTGCTAGAAGATGGGCCCATTTAAGGAAGGTTACAGGTCCTCCAAATGCTGAGAATTTTAGTATCTCCAAGGAAAGTCATGAGTTCCAGTCTAATTGTGTGAATTTAAAGAGATATCAAGTTACAAATGCCAGAGATCAGTTGTGATAAAAATGAAACTTTAAAGGAAAAAGGAAGACACTAATTTATTGAGACTTGCTGAGCTTCCCCCATAATAAAAGGACATCTAAGTCGACATATTACTTACACGCCACACGCACCACGCCTAATCAGCGCAGCTTCTGCCAGACATATTCTGATTTTATCTCTGGATGTTATGTTTTTCTGGATCATTTTCCAATGGGTTTGCTCTCTGAAGAGTGGAGGTTTTAAGTACATATTCTTAAATACTACATCCTCATTCTAAACACAATTGCCCTGCAAGAACCACACTTATTCCATATAGATATGTTAGATTTCGGCGTATGGAGGTGACAGATTATACTGGGAGAAACGAATGCACGGCCCATGCTTTGCTGTCTTCAGGCAGTTGCTTTATTGACATGAATACTCAGTAGTTATTTTTTTTACCAAATGAGAAATTCGTATACATTATTTTTTTAAAATGTGCTTTTTAAACACACCAAACATAATCTTTAATGCTAATGAGGTTATTTTCCCACTCAGGTCACAAGGAAACCGGAAGCCAGGGGCCGCCATCTTGCTTCTCCACTGCGCACCACAAAGCGGCCGGTTCCCGCCAGCGGAGCTTCCGCCGCTTCAGAGAGCCCTCCGTGAGAGGGAACCAGGCGTGAGGCACAGGAGGCAGAAATCAGGCCACAGGAAAAGAACCTTTTACAATTCTAATCCAAGCGCCGAATACTCCAAACAAGGCAGTGACTCGGCAACAAAGAGACCCGACCGGAAATCACGAGCGTGGAGCGGAGGTCGGTTACTTCCGGTGGGAAGGAAGCGGCGCAGCCGGACCGCACCTCGCGGCCATTACGGAGACGTGAGGTGAGACGACCGCAGGTGTCCCGGGGGCACCTGGAGTCGCTTGATAAAATGTAACAGACACACTTCCAGTGTCTCCAAGGGCGACTATAATCTTTTAGGCGACAGAAAGCCATTCGTTTCAAAGAGTCAAAGGGTCAGCCGAGTTCTTTATCTCTGAACGTACGGCATCTATTCATGTTTTACTTTCTACAAAGTAGGCTCCCTAAATTGACTAATTGGAGCTCTATCGACAATGAAGCAGTGGACTTGTTAATTAAATTTGAAGGAAACCCTATTTTTATTTCACAATCACCTCCGGTATATACTTGGGACTCAGGAGGTGTCATTAGTACACTGTTTCTGCAGCCTTTACCTCATTTGCTGAGTGACCACATGACAGTCATCTCTGTGAGACGTTTCTCTTCTTTATCAAAGCCCCGTAAGAGAGGTCGCAATTAACCCCAGAGAAAAGACAAAGAAAGATGCATTGTTTACATTATTTACCCGGATGAAACCAGAAAATAATACAATAATGCAAAAAGTATATCTATCATTAAAGGGCCATTAATACATCTTCTGGAGCAAAGGCAGACACACAGATTTGTAAGTAACTGTCCTCCCGGGCTGGCGTCGTACAGACTTAGCGAGGTAAATGTAGGTTCTGGTGCAATATAGCTTCCCTTCCATACTTCCAGGCAGTGCTCATTGATAAATGGGTTTTCAGATTACTGATAAATAATCTAGGCTCAGAAAGTCCTAATGGAAATTATATTACAAATATCTGATGGTTTGGGGTGCTTTTCAGGAGGTTTTTCCATCAATTTATAAATGTATATTAAGAACCTACCACTGCTCTTTGCACTGTAAGGATACAGCTGTGGCCTGCATAACCCTGTATTCAGAGACCTTGTAATTGAAAGTGGTAGAAGGGAGAGAGTTGCAGGATAAAATACAGAGCACTCAGTTCAATTTGAATTTCAAAATAAACAATGAATAGTTTTTTAAAAGTATTTGGAAAGTATTTTTAAAATATTTTTTGAAGTATTTGGACATACCGATTTGTTCCAAATCTTGCATGGGGCATATTTACACTAAAAACTATATGTTGTTTACCTGAAAATTCAAAGTTAATTGGGCATCTTGTACTTTTACTTGCTTCGTCTGGCAACCCTAGGAGGGGGCAGTGGACAATGAGGAGAGAAAACTCCTGGCTTACAGGAGCTAAACAGGAATAACACCATTTAGAGGGTGCCTGCCTGTGCCAAGAACTGAACTCAAACTTATCAAAGAATTGTATGTGTAGTGCATATGTGCAAATGTATTTAATCAAGACTTAGTAAACACCCAAATAAAGTATTTGAAAATAATAAAGCAGTACTACAGATGAACTCTATGCGACTATATTAAATAATAAAGTCAAGCTGCCATGTATCCACTGGTAGTATGAATAACAGGCATAATCTTGCTTAATCATAAAAATCCCTCCTCACTAATGCATTAGTAAACACTTTTCACCAGCAAGTGAGTCCCTTTAAAAATATCCCCTATCCATATGTATAGATGAGAGAAGGATAGATACATCGGTGGAGAATTTCTAGAAGGAGACACAAGAAACAGGTGACAGGGGACAGTGGGGGACCTGAGGAGGGAGTGTGGAGAATTGGGGGGGCCTGGGGTGTGGGGGGCAGAATGGGAGGGATCAAGTCTGGCTGCGTGGGCATGTGAACTGCGAGGTCCCAGGGCGCCCAGGGCTGAGAAACTCCCCACTTAGTTTAACTCTCTGCTGCCATCCTCTGGACATTCTCAATTTTTGAACAAGGACCCCGTATTTTTACTGCACTCAGCCCCGCCAATTATGTAGCTGGTCCTGGGAGGCATTTTCTAGGCTTTCCAGAAAAACGAGCCTGAGTCCAAAGCACATGTGCTTTCACTTTATTGATGAGTGTGACTCCAGGGAAACAGGAAGCCCAAATTAGGGCTGGAAAGAGGAAGAGGAAACGGAGGAAGTGCACCGAACTGGCCACTATCCGGCAGTAGGTGTAGCGGATGCCTTGACCTCTCTGATCTCTTCCAGGGGGCTGTGTAAGTCCGCATCACACGTGCACGTGCGCATTGCTGGCTGGAAAGAGGAAAGAATTTACCCTCAGCCTCTTCCTCCTCTTCATCTTCCACTGGTCAGAATCCACCGCAATGAGCCGTTAACTCCTCCCTCTTCCAAGGTGAGCAACAGCTGGGAAAGCCAACCCCCACGGGACCTGTTTGGCCAGGGCGCAGCGACAGCGTCTTTCTCTCCAGGCAGCAGAGCTTGCAGGGCTTCTCCGCAGCGAGCGTGGATCAGAGCCAGCGCTGGGGCGCCCCGCTAGGAAGCCGGGCGAGGGCGCGAGTCTGGAACGGCACAGGAACTGAGTCCCATACGCAGACGGGGCGCGTGAATTTGATGTTGCATAAAGGAAGCCTGACACAAAGTAATACCTTTTGAATAATCCTCCTCATAAACAGGCAAAAATCAAGTATAATTTTTAGGAATTCTGGTGAGATGGAAAAGCTATAAGGAGGACCTAAAAAGTGGTTATGGTAAGAGTCTGCATAGTGGCTCATTTGGGGAGAAGGGAAATGACAACCATTGGAAGAGGGGACCGGGGCACCCCTGGGCCTGGCAGCATCCTGCTTCTTGTGGTGTCCTACAACCTGAAGAGGTCAAGGAGAGGGAGGGGCCAACTGTGTCGAATATCGCCGTTAGGTCACACACATGTGGCCTGAGAAATAACCGTAGGATTCGACACTAGGAAGGTCAGTGGTTATCCTGGATTGATTGGTTTGAAGTCAAGAGAGAAAGTGAGGAAGGAATAGGAGCCAGCGGGTATAGAAAATTCTCTTAGGAAGTTTAGTTAAAAGGATAAATATGGGGCTGTATCTGGAGAGAGTAGTTTTGGGGGGTTGTGTTTGTTTTTAAGGTGTGAAGGGAGAAGTGTAAGCCTGCCGTACAATTAGATCTAGTAGATAGAGGGACACGGATGAAACAGAAGACAGGGGAGGGTTGCTAGGCGGTGTCTCTGAACTAGCCAGACCGCTAGGGACACGGGCATCGTGTGCGCACTCAAAGGGATGGGAGGAACGTGGGCGGTTCGCGCGGGTCTGCAGAGGAGCAGCTGGGTGCGAGTGCCTCTCGCAGGGGGGTGCTGTGGTCATGGGATACAGTAAAAGTTCCGACTGTAAAAATAAAAGCTGAGGATGAGAAAGGGAAAGAAGGTGTTTGAGTTTTGAAAATAGAGAAGATATGACTGCCTCATCTAGGAGAGAGTAGAATTACAGTACAGGGAAAATCAGTACGACTGCTGTCAGCGCTAACGGCCCACTGGCGGTTCGTGATCACGACTTTAAGTAAAACACAGACGGAATGGCTGCTGTGTGTGTTTCTCCAGCAACAAGCAGGTGCTAGCGTAAGTAGGCAGGAAGTGAAGAAAGGACGGACGGGCTTGGGACAAGTGGAAAGCTGTCCAGCATGAGAGACTCCTGTCTGGAACATCCCCAAATTAGAGATGAAATTTCGGCTGAATGTTGGACTCAGTAGCAGTAATTAAATATAAAATAAGAAAGCAAACCATACCTAAAGTAATAAAAACTAGACCAATAAAAACCCACACCTTGACACTGATAATTTTATAAGGTAATAAAATTTAATAGTATTCAAATATTATTGGAAGACAGTTCCTAATAAGAACTAAGAGCATCTAGGAAAAAATTTTGGGATCTAAGAATACAGAATATTGGTTCTTTCATTGATTTAATCCATGATTTCCAGAATTTTAAGGAAAGGATTTTTTTTTCCCATTGTAAAACAGAAAACTAGTAAATTTGTTATTATTTGGGTAATTAGGTAAGCAAATAAGGAAATATTTAACTGTTTACTATTGCCTGGAATATTATTACAAAAGCTATATTTAATTTTACAAAAGAACGCACATTGCCAATAACAGTAGTGCAGGTTTGATTATGATAAATATTTTATAAATTTTAGTAATTGCCATAGTAATTAAAGCTTGTCGTTTTTAGTACTTCAAAGTTTCTTACTTTTATGCACAAACAATTTCTGTTTTTCTAAGTGGATGTTGTGTTATAACATGTTTTCAAGATTCTTGGTGTAATTGCTCCCCTGTGTGTGTGAAAAGTACCGCATCCAACAAGAAGCAATAGTCCATGCCCCTGAAAAGAATTACCATCTGGATCAAATTTTCTACTATCAATTTTGTACAATACTGCTAGATAGGTTTAATTGCATTTAAAATATTTATATGTTAAGTAAAATGAAAACTTTTTCTTGGATTTACAATATGTTAGTTTTACTGAAAGACAATCTTCATGTATCCTTTTTTGATACAGAAACTTGGAGACAGGGAATACTTCCTTTAAAAACTCTAATATAATAATTATATCACTAGAGGACAGAGTATAAAATACTTCATTTCAGCATTTTAGTAAGACTGATTTAAGTATTGAGAATCTGTTTTTAAGAGCCCACTTAGAGATTTGTTAAGATTCTCAAATTGCATTTCTTATATTAAAGCTTATAGCATCCAGTGTGAAATATTTTGCTGTATTACTCTGGTAATATAAAAACTGCTTTGGTTGTGTGCGCATCTGCGGGAGTATATCTGTGTGTGTGTGTGTGTGTGTGTGTATGTGTGTGTATTGGTGGGTTCTTTGAAGAAGAGTAAAATGCAGCTACCGGCTGAAATATCTTATAGCTAATTGTGTACTTCCTATCAAGGAAAGGGTATAACTACTATAACTATATGTGTATTTGCAATAAGTTGCGAGGCTGGGTCATTTCACTGAGGAGCATTTTTATTAAAAGCCACAAAATACTATTATTTCAAGAGGATGTTTATGTAAAATATAGGAAAACTAAAAAACACATGAATTCATTCAAAAAGCACTGAAATTTACATTTTAAGACTTGTTTGATAATATAAATGCTGAGAAAAGAAAAATAATTGGTATCTATTACATTTTTAAGTTAAACTATGAGAGACTTACGTTCCTGGGAAATAATGGTGAGATAGTTAAAAATGAACTTCATTGAGTGAATACATTTGGTTTTATGTAATTTCCCATTTTGAATCATTTTTTGGCCTTGTATTATAAAGCATAATATGAAGTTATTCCTCAGTCTTTTGGGTTAAGATGATTAAAAAAAGGAACAAAGAAAAGAAAATGGTCTCAAATTCACCTGCAGTAAGCAAACAAGGAAAGGCAAGTAGCTTTGTGCTGTAAATGTTAAGCAATGGAAACATAAAAAAACAGAAATTGAGAACTTTTTGGATTAAAAAATATATGTACAAACCATACATTGCATTACGCCCGGTGTGTTTGGGGCAGTGCCACATAGTGTAATACGTCGTATAGCCACAGCAAGAACTAAGAGTATTCACAATATGTATGATAAATGAAGACCATAAGTAGCATGTGGTACAATGAGAGTCCTGACAGATCTCCTTTCTCCAAAATCAGTACTAAAGAAAGAGAGCGGGTTGAACAAGTGCTACTAATGTCCTCCAACTCGGAGAGAAGGAGACGAAGCTGGGAGGGAAAGTTTGGGAAAAGACGTGGGGAGACCTTCAGTGACCGAAGCCGTGCACGCTCCTGGGGGGTTCAGAAAGACAGAACGGACACTGGGACGCGCCACCTTTAGGTGGAGGAAATATCTGGACCCAGTGGAAGTGGGCCTGACGGGGACACTTGCAGGATTTCAGGGAGAAAGCCAAGCTCGAGCTGTCCCGAGCAAGCACCGTAGTTCTCCTTCCACCCTCGGACCCGCGGACTTCAGAAGCAAAGAGAGAAGAGACAGCCAGCCTTAAAAATGTAGCATCCACGTTAACAAATCCAACAGCTCTCCAAAAGCAAGGAAATATGACAGAGAGGATTTACTCATTCTATGTCCTAACAGAAACTTGCAGACAGAACACTCGTTAACCA
>RJWJ010034564.1:0-17175 GCA_004363605.1 Indri indri | reverse complement strand
ACACACACACACACACACACACACACACACACACACACAAATCTACCTGTAGTGAGGAAGTAAATTGGATTAAAGTGTAGATCTCAGGAGTTGAAAAGGTGTGGTCTTCCTACTCCTCCCCAAAGCCAATGTTACCTTCACTATGCTAGGTCACATATCTCTTCAATGCCGTTAAACTTCTTTCTCTGCTAGATCTTACTCTTTAGGATCTAGAGACAGGCTGAAATACGTCCCATTCTAAAACAAAAGCAGATAGGGGCCCTGTCTCATTTTTCTGCATGTGGCTATCCAGTTTTTTCAGTACCATTTATTGAATAGACCTTCATTTCCCCTGCATGCATTGTTGTCTGCTTTGTTGAAGATTAGTTGGCTATAGGTGGATGGTTTTATATCTGGGTTCTCTATCCTGTTCCATTAGTCTATGTCTCTATTTTTATACCAATACCATGCTGTTCTGGTTACTATAGCCTTATAGTTTTGTTTGAAGTCTGATAATGTGATGCCTCCAGATTTTCTGCTTTTGCTTAGGATTGCTATGGCTACTTGGGCACTTTTCTGGTTCCAAATGAAGTGTAGAATTAATTTTTCTAGATCTGTGAGATAAGACATTGGTAATTTGATGGGGATTGCATTGAATTTGTAAATAATTTTGGGTAGTATGGACATTTTAACGATGTCGATTCTACTGATCCAAGAGCAAGATATGGTTTTCCATTTGTCTGTGTCCTCTGCAATTTCCTTCCTCAGTGTTTCATAATTCTTCTTGTAGAGATTTTTCACCTCCTTGGATGAGTATATTCCTAGGTATTTTATTTTCTGTGTAGCTATTGTGAATGGTATTGAGTCTTTGCTTGGTTTGACTCTCAGCTTGACTGTTACTGGCATATAGAAATGCTACTGATTTGTGTACGTTGATTTTGTAACCTGAGACTTTTCTGAATTTATTTATCAATTCCAGGAATCTCTTGGTGGAGTATTTGGGGTTTTCTAGATACAAGATCATGTTGTCAGCAAAGAGCAATAGTTTGACCTCCTCTTTCCTGATACACTTTCTTTCTTTTCCTTGCCTGATTGCTCTGGCTAGGACTTCCAGCACTAGTTGAATGGAAGTGGTGATAGTGGGCATCCTTGTCTTGTTCCAATTCTTAGGTAGAATGTTTTCAACTTTTCCCTATTCAGCATGATGTTGATTGTGGGTTTGTCATATATGGCTTTAATAATTTTGAGATATGTTCCTTTTATGTCTAGTTTGTTGAAGGTTTTCATCATGAAAGGGTGCTGACTTTTGTTGAATGCTTTTTCTGCATCTATTGAGATGATCATATGGACTTTGCTTTTGCTTCTGTTTATGTGGTAAATCATATTTATTGATTTACATATATTGAACCATCCTTGCATCTCTGGGATGAAGCCCACTTAGTCATGGTGCATTATTTTTTTTGATGTCCTAGTATTTCATTGAGGATTTTTGCATCTATATTCACAAGGGATATTGGTCTGTAGTTTTCTTTTTGTTGTGTTCTTTCCTGGCTTTGATATCAAGATGATACTGGCTTCATAGAATGAATTGGGAGCATTCCCTCCTTCTCTATGCTACGGAATAATTTCTGTAGTATAGATACCAGTTCTTTTTTGTAGGTCTGGTAGAATTTGACTGTGAATCCATCCGGTCTGGGGCTTTTCTTGTTGTTGGAAGATTTTTTTATTACTGCTTCAATTTCATCATTCATTATTGATCCATTCAGGAGTTCTATTTCTTTCTGATTGATTCTTGGGAGGTTACGTGTTTCCAGGAATTTGTCCATTTCCTCTGTTTTCTTGTTTATGTGTGTAGAGATTTTCATAGTATTCATGGGTGATGTTTTGTATTTCTGTGGTAAATTAATTCAAGATGTATAAAAGACTTAAATAGAAGGCATGAAACCATAAGGATTCTAGAGGAAAATGTAGGAAAAACTCTTCTATATATCAACCCAGGCAAAGAATTTATGACTAAGACACCAATGGCAATCATAGCAACAACAAAAATAAATAAATGAGATTTGATTAACCTAAAAATCCTCTGCACAGCTAAGGAAATAATCAACAGAGCCAATAGTCAACCTACAGAAAGGGAGAAAATACTCACAAGCTATACGTCCAATAAAGGGCTAATATCCAGAATCTACGAAGAACCCAAGCAAATCAGCAAGAGAAGAACAGAAAACTCTATTAAAAAATGGGCAAAAGACATTGACAGAAGCTTTTCCAAAGAAGATAGACAAATGGCCAGTAACCATATGAAAAAATGCTCAATGTCACTAATCATCAGGGAAATGCAAATTAAAACCACAATGAGGTATTACCTTACCTCTGTTAGAATGGCTTTTATTAAAAAGTCTAAAAACAACAGATGTTGGTATAGATGCGTAGAAAAAGGAATGCTTACACACTGTTGGTGGGACTGCAAATTAGTACAACCTCCAAGGAAAACAATATGGAGATTCAATCCAGCAATCCCACTACTGTGTATCTAACCAAAGGAAAAATATGTCATTATATCGAAAAGATACCTGCACTTGAATGTTTATTGCAGCATACTTCAGAATTGCAGAGATGTGGAATGAACCCAAGTGCCCCTCAATTCATGAGTGGATTAACAAAATGTGGTATATGTATACCATGGAGTACTACTCAGCCATAAAAAAGATGAATTAATGCCTTTTACAGCAATTTGGATGGAACTGGAGACCATTATCCTAAGTGAAATATCATAAGAATGGAAAAACAAACACTGTTTATACTTGCTATTAAACTGAAACTAACTGGTGAACAGACACATGCGCAGAGGAATATAAAACTTAGTGGAAATCAAGCAGGAAGGAAGAGAGAAGAGGGGAGGGGCAAAAATCTACCTAATGGATACAATGAACACTATTTGGGTGACGGGCACTCCTGTAGCTCTGATCTAAGCATTACAAAAGCAATCCATGTAACCAAAAAGATTTTTACCCCCTTAAGACTTTGAAACAAAACAAAACAAAAAAGAACAACAACAAAATCATGGCTGTTTTTCCCCAAGTCATGTGCTATCTAATGTAGAAGTCACAAGCCACTGTGGCTATTTAAATTTAAATTTAATAGCATATCTAAATGACTACAGTCAACAATAAGTTATGGTATACTTTAAAATAAATGAAAGAGTGGAATTGGACTGTTCCTAACACAAAGAAATGATAACTGCTTGAGGTGACAGATACCCCAATTACTCTAATTGATTAATATACATTTTATGCCTGTATTAAAACATCACATGTACCTACAAATATTCACAAATATTATGTACACATAATAATTAAAAATAAAAAATTTAAAATACATTAAACAAAAAGCAAAGCAATACAAACACCACTGTTCCATTGACCTCAGATTCCCTTCTAGTAATGCCCTTTCTCTGTTCTTTTTGCATCTAAGCTTCTCAAACATGAACAGAGGGGGAGGAATTCTACAATTAAGAGCTCAATCCCTTGCTTCCCATCCAATAGTCAACACAGCAATCTTTCTACTACTCCATGTAAACCAATCTCCTTAAGGCCACCACTGAACTCTCATATAGATGCTTTTAGTTTTTATCTTGCTAGACGATCAGTTTCACTTACTGGTGTTGATTATGTCTTCTTTGGAACTATTCCCTTGAGTTTATATCAGACTTTTTGATTCCTTGACTTTTCCCACCACTCTTTCCCTTATTCCTTTGTGAGTTTCTTCTCCTTGGCTCACCATTTTAAACATGGGCATTTTTTTGGTTTTCCTTAGACAATTTCTTTTTCTATTATTTTCCTCCCTGGACAAACTCATGGCTTTAGATTATGTACATGTAGATGAAACTTGATTTATACCTTCAAGCAGAATCATTCTCCTGGGATATAAATCTTCATACCCAGCTGCCTGCCTGACATAACTGTTGAAAGGGCTCCAAAGCACATTAAAGTTAATAAGTCCAAAATTAAATAAATCAAATTCCTTCCCCAAAATGTGTTCTTAATCTTATGCTCCCCATCTCAGTTGGTGGATCTAACAGGGTCATGTAAGTAAAAAAAAAATGGAATTATTATCAACTCCTACATTTTTATAATGCTTAATATTCCTAATCAATATTAGCGATTAATGATTTTGCATTTTAAAATAATCTTTAATTCTTTCACTTTTTCTCCATACAGATTACCACTGCCCATCTTGGGATCTTAAGATCTGTCTTGGAGCTACTACAGTAGCCTCCTAATGGGTCTCTTTGCCTTCATTCTTTGTGCATTTAAATGTATACATCATGGTCCTTACATAGTATCAGTGCTTGAGCTGAAGTCAAATCTCCCTTACTCATGTCAATGACTTCATGGTACATATGGTACAATTTAACTTTCTTAGAATAGCGTAAAGGCCTTCCTTTGCCTAACTGTGCCACCACTGGCCCCATCCTCTCACATGTGTCACCTTGAATGCAAGTTTTAGCTTTGCTAACCTATTTGTAGATACATGAAAACTCTTTACTGCTCCTCTTTCACATGCTCTTCTTCCTACCTGGAACATCTTTCTCTACATCTTAATTCTTTGTCACTCAGCTAGTCCTTATTTATGCTTTTATGACCCAACTCTGGGACAAGTTCACAATAAACTTTCCCTCCCTCCTCTGGGCTCCATTAGGTCTGCCTCTATGTGCTTCCAAAGCAGCTTTGTAGGTCCTTTTCACAATGTAAATGCATTATATGTATGATTGACTTAAAGGTAAGGCCATTTTCAATGATGTGTTTTAGCGCTTAGTGACATTTCTTCAGAAAACTTATGCAATACCTTCAGATTAGAACCACACGTGACTTTTTTTTTAAAAAAAAAAAAGTATTATAGTTGTTACAGGCATCTTCTTATGAGAGATCAAAGTACCATTTTTGATAGTATAATATAAAAACTAAAATGGTTTGAATATATAAACTTTTGTTAAAGTGATTTTAACCACGTAACTACAAATTTGTATTTGCTTTCTCTGCTCAACCTAGATAGAGATCTGCATAAAATTATAGTATCACAAGGCTGACCTTAAAGATAATCTATCTCCACTAAATAGCAGATGTTTGACTCTCTAGAACAAAATACCCACCAACTGTTCACTGACATGTACTTAAACACCTTCAGTGTTGAAAGACTCACTTCCCCAAGGATTAACCAATCACAAGTTGAAACACTTTCACTGCTTAGTAGGTTTTCCTTGAACAAATCAAAATTATCTTCCTGAAAAGCCTGTTCATTGTTCCCATGTCTCTTTGCCTAAGGTCAAACAAAGCCAGTCTGTTCTTCTTCTGCTTGGTATGACTTCAGAAGGAGTCACTAGGTAATACGGGATCATGTCTTCTCCAACCTTTCTTTTCACCTCTTTTTTCGTGCTTCTATTTCACATTTCCTTCCCTGTACTACCATTCTCCAGGGTAAATTTCTTCCAGTGCCTATTCCCTTCTTAAATATCTGACTCTAGACCTGAATCAAGTGCTTCAGGAGGCTTTGACTAGCGCACAGAACAGCAAGTCCATTTCCTCCCCCATTCTAGATGCTACATGTACTTATAATTATCAATGTCTCAAAGGTGCATTTGATCCCTATTAGTAGGTACAGCATGTTACTGATACCCTAAATAAAATAACTAATGTGAAGGCAGTGTCTTTTGTCTCAATGGGTGGTTTCACAGGCCAGGGAGGACATCATTAAATGATGTTTTTGCTACGTTGCCTATGATGTAGAACACGGCTCTGCTACAGAGTACCGATTCATCCTCGCACTGCTTCTTTGCTGACACCCAACTCCTCTACCCCACTCTCACGTGTTCTACCCTATTTATGCTACCTCCACCCACTCCTGTGAGTTCTCCTTATTTCTACATTACCCATGTTTCTTCCTTATTCATGATCTGCTCTTCAAACTCTCCACTGTCTTTACATGCACTAAGCACTTTCTACCTTCTCTGACCTGTCTCTCACCATTCAGTTATCTATGTATTCAGTAAATATGGTTTGAGTTCCAACAATGTGTTAGGATACAGTTAGCCAGCCTTTGTGATAGATTCGATAAGATGTCTTTATTTTGCCAAATCAGATTGAAGTTAATCAACCCATCAAAGGTGAATACTTGTTTGGGCAAATAGTGAGAGTCAGGAGGGGGTAAGGGTACCAGCAGTTAAAGAGGAACCCGGAATGCCTAACAGAGATGTGAGTGAAGGAACATAGTGACAATGTGAAAAGAAGGTAATAGGATCAGAGAGGATGATGCTAAGTGTTCATCACGCAAGGTTCTTAACAATTAAACAATAGGTCACATGGAAAGGAGAATTTAGGAGTTTTTATGAGCACAAACCAACAGATTAAATACATTATGATATACCCATAACTTAGAATACTATGCAGCCATTAAAATTCAACTTTTTAATAATATTTAATATGTATGAAAGTATATTCCTAGTTAATATAAAAGAAGAAAAGAATCATTAAATACTATTATAATAATTATAAGAGGATCCTAATTTTATAAGTTGTAGTAAATATAATAAATATATAACAAGATATTGCATTATTTTTATAAATAAAAAGAACAGAAATTAACAAGAATATCAGAATTATGGGTAATTATATTTTTATATAGTTCTGTATTTTTCATATTTGCTATAATATAATACAAAATGCCTTACATTTATGATCATAGAAAATAAATGCTATTAAATGTAAGATAGCTCCACTGACAAACTCGATTAATGCCTAAAAAGACAAGTGACTTACATGTTTCATAATTTAGGTATCAGATGGATAACATGTAAAAATTGCACTTATAATTTGATTTCATGGCTTATATTGTATATAAAATATTACAGAATATTAAACATAAATAAATAAAGGATGATGTAAGAATTTAACATCTAACTACCTTTATGAAGAAAGTACCATTTACCCTTATTTCTCTCTTATAGCACAGCCCAATCATTCAAGCATACTTTTAAATAGCATTTCTTGTATTTGAAAAGTTATTGAGTAATCAAACAGTGACCTTTTGTGCTCCACCAAGAAATGCAATTCAGCTTCGTATGGCATCCAAACTAATCAATATCCTATTATGATCACAGACGAGATTTTTATAAGTGAGACACAGCAGCTAGAGTATCACACACTTTTGTTTTCTCTAATGCTAGAAATTGGTGGTTTTGCCTAGGAAACCATTTTAACTAAGGACATCAAACTGTTTCTCCTTTTAAACAGAACAATGAAGTTTTAGATTCTGTCCTAATGTTACGATAGGGTGCATTACCCAACATATAGACATTACATCATACAGACTTATCCATTACAAAGAGTGAAAATACATATATGAACCTCCCTTCATCTTGCATATACATTATGAATGGGTGTGAAAAGATTGATGTGTGTGATCATACCATTCATGGATCACACCACAGAAATGCCAAGAGATACATGTAGAGTTGATTTGATTATAAGGCGGCACTAACTGACTATCTAACCTGTTACTACAACAGTCAATTAGTTCGTTAACAATGATCGAATCAGTTCTGCAAACCAACACAAATATATCTGAAATGCTTACAAGTCACTTGAAAATATGATAGTTTTAGAAGTACAATCCAGACAAAGAGTGCACTGCTGATTTTAGCCACAATGGGCTTCCAGGACAAAGCAGATCTTTTTTTTTTAATTTTTAATTTTCAATTTTTTTTTATTTCAGCATATTACAGGGGTACAAAAATTTAGGTTACATATATTGTCTTTGCCCCCGCCCTGAGTCAGAGCTTTAAGCATGTCCATCTCCCAGATGATGTGCACTGTACCCATAAGGTGTGAATATACCCATCTTCTCTTCCTCACTCCCACCTGCCCAACCCCCAATGAGTGTTACTACTATATGTGTACTGAAGTGTTGGTTAGTTAAGTCAGTTAATACCAATTTGATGGTGAGTACATGTGGTGCTTGCTTTTCCATTCTCGTGATACTTCATTTAGTAGAATGGGCTCCAGCTTTATCTAGGATAAAACAAGAGGTACTAGATCACCATTGTTTTTTGTGGCTGAGTAGAACTCCATGGTATACGTATATCACACTTTCTTAATCCACTCATGTATTGATGGGCACTTGGGTTGTTTCCACATCTTTGCAATTGTGAATTATGCTGCTAATAAACATTCTAGTGCAGATGTCTTTTTTTCCTTTGGGTAAATGCCCAGTAATGGGATTGCTGGATCAAATGGTAGTTCTACTTTTTGCTCTTTGAGGTATCTCTATATTACTTTCCACAGAGGTTGCACTAGTTTGCAGTGCCACCAGCAGTGTGTGAGTGTTTCTTTCTGTCTGAAGCCAACATCACCCTTGATACCAAAACCAGGAAAGGATGCAATGAAAAAAAAAAAGAAAACTACAGACCGATATCCTTTACCAATACAGATGCAAAAATTCTCAAAAAAATCTTAGGAAACCGTATTCAGGTGCTTACCAAAAAAATAATCCATCACAACAAGTGGACTTCATTCCAGAGATGCAGGGATGGTTCAACATACACAAATCTATAAATGTAATTCAACACATAAGTAGAAGTAAAAATAAAGACCACATAATCCTCCTAATAGACACAGAAAAAGCATTTAACAAAATTCAGCACCGTTTTATGATAAGAACACTTAACAAAATAGGCATAGATGGGACCTACCTAAATATAAAAGCCATATATGACAAACCCACAGTCAACATCATAAAGAATGGGGAAGAATTGAAAGCATTCCTGCTTAGAACTGGGACCAGACAAGGTTGCCCTCGATCACCACTTCTATTCAACATAGTGCTGGAAGTCCTAGCCAGAGCAATCAGACAAGAGAAGGAAACCAAGGGCATCCAAATGAGGGCAGAGAGGTCATCTATTGCTCTTTGATGATGATATGATCTTATATCTATAAAACCTCATAGATTCTGCCATGAGACCACTGAATTGATAAATTCAACAAAGTCTCAGGCTACAAAATCAATGCACAGAAATCATTGATGTAGCGTTCTTATATGTCAACAGCAGTCAAACTGAGAACCAAATCAAAGACTCAATACCCTTCATGATAGCAACAAAGAAAATAAAATACCTAGGAATATATTTAACTAAAGAGGTGAAAGACCTCTACAGGGAGAGCTATGAAACACTGAGGAAGAAAATAGCAGAGGATGTAAATAGGTGGAAAACCATACCATGCTCATGGGTCAGCAGAATCAACATTGTTAAAATGTCTATAGTACCCAAAGTGATCTACAGATTCAATGCATTACTGATTAAAATGCCAATATCATTTTTTTCAGATCTAGAAAAAATAATTTTATGCTTTGTAAGGAACCAGAGAGGAGCCTGTATAGCCAAAGGAATCTTAAGCAAAAAGCATAAATTGGGAGGCATCCATTTACCAGACTTCAAGCTATATCACAAGGCTATAGTAACTAAAACAGCATGGTACTGGCACAAGAATAGAGACATAGACCAATGGAAGAGAACTGAGAGCCCAAATATAAAACCATCTTCATATAGCCATCTAATCTTTGACAAGGCAGACAAAAACACACACTGGGGAAAAGAATCTTTATTCAATACATGGTGCTGGGAAAGTTGGGTAGCCATGTGTAGAAGACTGAAACAGGATCTGCACCTCTCACCTCTCACAAAAATCAACTCAAAGTGGATAACAGACTTAACCCTAAGGTGTGAAACTATAAGAATACTAGAAGAAAATGTTGGAAAAACTTATAGACATTTGCCTAGGCAAAGAATTTATGAAGAAGACCCCAAAGGCAATGATAGCAACAACGAAAATAAATAAATGGGACCTGATCACATTAAAAAGCTTCTGCACAGCCAAGGAAGCTATCACAAGAGCAAACAGACAACCTACAGAATGGGAGAAAATATTCACATGCTACATATCCGATAAAGGGCTGGTAACTAGAATCTATATAGAACTCAGGAAAATGAGCAAGAAAAAAATCAAACAACCCTATTAAAAAGTGGGCAAAGGACATGAACAGAAACTTTTCAAAAGAAGACAGACGAATGGTCAACAAACATATGAAAAAATGCTCAACATCACTAATCATCAGGGAAATACAAATCAAAACCACAATGAGATACCACTTAACTCCAGTGAAAATGACTTTTATCAAAAAGCAGATCTAATAGAAGTTACAGAGCAGACTATCAGTTGGCTTTTTGATGAATTCTTATTTTTTTAAGAGGATAAGGGACAATTAATTTTAAATATTTATTTGAATTTGTATATAACCAAAGATTTATAGGGTTTCTTACATTGATGTTTGATGTTCCCAAAACATGCATGTTTTGGGAATTCACCATCAGAATATATGTTTCAGAATACTGCTAAAGCATTTATTTTTTTAACATTCAAAATTAATATTTGATATATTTACCTCAATAAATAAATATAAATATCAGGAAGAAAAAGAAGATAGAGGTTTGCCACAACCACCACCATCAACAAGGTGAATACATTGGGAAAACTCTCAGGCTAGTAGCTCAGCAAACCAAGAAAATGAATGTTCAAAGACTAGAGCATCATCACTAGACACATAGGTTGAACTTCAAAAGCATTACTGGCCTTTCTAGCCACTGAATAAGCTCTATAGGGGAAAAGAGTCCCTAATGACTCTTTACTACATATGGCATTTAAATAAACCAGACAAAATAAACAAACAAGAACTTTTCTATATACTGAAGAAAGACCATAAGTCTAACCTGTATATTCTTTAATTTTTAGTATATGTTTCTACGACCTTTCATTACAGTGAACTCCAGATGTTTTAGCTTGGGACTTATTGCCTCAGAGTGACCAAGAAAGCAGAATGACAGTTATGTCACTGTGACTTTGATGAAGTGTACTTTCTGTTCTGACATCTATTACATCAATGGCACCAGATTCTTTACAAGTACTTTGAGTCAGTATCAACTCTTATAAGGGAGTTGCATAGCTCTCCCAGGAAGTCTAATTAAGACTTGCCCATGTTAGTCATGGAATGAAGGAAGAAATCCCAGAGGCAGGAGTGCAGAATCATTGTTTGGAATTATGCTCCAAAAAAGGTATTGAAAATAATAATAACTAATATTCATCAAGCACTTGCTGTAGGTAGCCTCTGTTCTAACTTCTTTTACTTTTTTTTTTGAGACAGAGTCTCACTATTTTTTGCCCAGGCTAGAGTGCCATGGCGTCAGCCTAGCTCACAGCAACCTCAAACTCCTGGGCTCAAGCGATCCTTCTGCCTCAGCCTCCCAAGTAGCTGGGACTAGAGGCATGCGCCACCATGCCAGGCTAATTTTTTATATATATTTTTAGCTGTCCGATTAATTTCTTTCTAATTTTTAGTAGAGACGGGGTCTTGCTCTTGCTCAGGCTGGTCTCGAACTCCTGAGCTCAAACAATCCGCCTGTCTCAGCCTCCCAGAGTGCTAGGATTACAGGTGTGAGCCACCGTGCCCGGCCTGTTCTAACTTCTTTATACCTATTATTCTTATTTTTAATCCTCACAACCACCCTATGGAGTAGATAATATTCTTATCCCCATAATATAGATGAGGAAACTGGGGCACAAAAACACTAAATAATTTGCCCAACATTACTTCTCCAGGAAGTGCCTGAGCCATGTTTGATGTTGGGCAGTTAGCCTTTAAAAAACCTCTAAGCTTTCTTTCCCTCTGTTCAGGAACAACGTAGCAAGGAGTAAACCATCTGTTCCTCATACTCATTTGTTCCATGAAACAAGAGTCATTTTTCTCTCCAGAGCAAGGAGGGCTTAGAGTTGGCTCCTTTTATGTGCAGGAGTGTGATCTAGTGCCCTCTAGAGGGCAAAAGAGGAGATTAGGAACGATGTAGTTTTTTTATGAACAGAAACAGAAAAATTGCATTAAGAAAATAAACACATGGGTGTTGGAAAAAATCTGTACTCTGATTATTAAGTCTCACTATCTTTTAAATTTTTTTAAAGTTATTTGTCTTCCTGTAATGTGGAAAGGATAAATTTCTGGATGTTTTGCAAATGAACTGCAGTCAAGATGATAATGTTAAAACATGGAACAATAGGTAGTACATAGTAAAATATTAAAATGTCAAAAGTAACCATTTAGGTAGTCCAGCTTTCACAGATGCATGATTTGAAGACACCACAAATTACTTTAAGTATGCACAAATAAAATAGAAGATGATTAGTGAAAAACACATTGTTCTTTTGCAGGGAGACTTGGTATCACTCCAATCAACATAAAATTAGGTCATCTGCATAGTGCATAAAGATACTCACAAGCACCAACAACCTGGCCTGGTTTTGAAGAAATCTGATCTCTCTATAAACCAGTGTTTTGCGGATGCTGAAAATAAAGACTCTTTTTTCCTCTAAAGCAGAAAAAATATGTCACTAATATTTTAGATAACTGGTACTCATTAAATACTTGATAAATTAGTGATTGAATTCAGGTTCTAGTTACACTATAAAGGTCAAATATTCTTTAGTTCTTTTTTTATATATTGTCTAACTTCTCACCCATCTTTGTTGAACTAATGAAATGAAGATATCCATCATGATGTAACTGTGAGCTGGGGGATCTAAATTACCTTCATCTGGCACCATTCCAATATACTATAAATGAGGTAATTGTCCTTGACTATAAAATTTGCATTTTCAAGACTTAATTGCTATCATTACATCTTTTTGTAATTCTATTAATTTAACTGAATGGAGCGTTTGGTTTTATGGTTAAAAATTTGCATTAAAACATTGTACATTTAAATAGAATTTTAATATTTTTATCTAAAACTCTACATAGTTATCCCAGAGGAGCTAAGTAATTTCTCAAGAAAAAGTAGGGAGCTGTCAACAAGCAGGTTTTACCTTCAGTGATCATTAACAGACCTTCAAGTCACCTGCAAATGCTTCATTCTGGGATTTGAGAACTCACTGAGGCCATGGACTGTATGGATTCCTTCTACTTAATCATTAACAGGAAATCTATTAGCCATAGCCAAGGCATAGCTGGGTGCTCTTTTCTGTAATCGACTTGGTGCTTGAGATGTTTGCCTCTTGTCCTCAGTTGAATGGGTCATTCTACGTCTGCATGTGTTTTGGTTCAGTTGCGACACATGATGTCTTCACTGCTTTCTCCCCTCCTGAGCAAGGAGTTTACATTTGTGTGTCTGATCTTCTAGTCATGGTTCATTGTACAGATTAGTTAGAAAAATGCTGTAATTCTTCACTCCTACTGGAGGGTGCAATTGAGAAAACTTTCCACCTTAGCCTTTGTAACCCTTGTGGTCACTTAATCATCCAGCCATTTCTTAATAAATTTGAATGTGCATGTGGAACCATTCTAGCCAATTAACACAGGCACTTTCTTAAGTAAAGTTACATAAAATTGCAGTTAGTGAAATTAACTTTTTTTTTTTTAACAATTCTCCGACCCTTTAGACCTTTGAAAACTACCCTCGTCTTGTTTTTCAGGATGAATAAAGTTGGTTAAAAATGAAAGGACTGGGGCAAAGTCTCATACAAGAAAGTTTGGAAGGAGGGGTGAAAAAACCTCCAAAGCAGCCTTTGTTTTAAAACATTTTCTGGTGATGGTGAATTCTCCTGATTTCACTAACTGTGAGGATGAGTGTTCTCATGCACCTTCTGATACCATTTATATCAGGGACTGATGGCGAATATTTGCAGAAAGTAGACCAGGAAATGTTATTAAGGAGAAGATGAGCCTTGGGCATACTTTATGCCAAGCACTAATTTTGAAGATGAGTCACAGATGGCCAGAAAGGTCTGTGACTCAACCAAGGACTTCCATTTAGTTGGTGGCACAGAAAGACCTAGCAGCCAGCATCTGCATCATACTTTCCTTCTAACACCAAAAGCTCTTCTCCTGAGGATCACTGCAGACGACACATGAAGTAGCGTGGCCTGGAAAGGTTTAATGGGAGGTAGTTGACACTAGTTCCAGATGCCTGGGTTAGTTGCTCATCGACCAGTGCGACTACCTCATGGACATTCCTCTCTATATTCCCAGACCCAACCCCTGAAGCCCAATAAGATGAAGGACTTGTGTCTAATCGACATGAAGCTACATGTGTCACCTAGATTTCTTTATCCACCAGACTGTCACACCCACAGATTCTACACACGAGATCACTTTCAATTCATTCAGGGACACTTTGTGAAATATGGGAACTCCTACCTCAAAATAAATTCAAGATGCGCTCACCAGAAATACAGTACAGTGTTGCATTATTGAGCATACTCTGATGTATCTACTTAGTGATGGTGTCAGAAGCGAGTAAATACGAAAGGAAAAACATTATATTGATTAGCATCTCAAAAACATAACTATGCTTATCCTTTTCATACAGTATAGGGCCCTTTGACTGAATGAAATCTATTATTTCAATGCTAGAAACTATTCTACCAGTATTAATGAAATCAATCAATTATTTTTAGGTTAACATTTACAAGGATATTTCCTGGTGAAACAGGAAATGAATTTCCTTATCTCTGCCCTTTTGGCCCCAAATCATCCTCACAATGAGATTAATTGTAGCTTAGTATGCACTGTGCTTTGTGTCCTTAATGCACAATAATATTAAAAGAATCCCACTACTGACTCACTTAGAGAAGGTTCTGTAAATAATCACAGACTACTGCCACCAGGGGCCAAAAGGAAAGGACTTTGTGTAAACCTTGTCTATATCTTTCCCTCCCTCATTTCCACTGAACGCTTCAACTCAGAGAAATTCACTTCAATTTAATAAACATTTATTGAGCTTCGACTGTATTCTAGGCACTGTACCCAGGGCTGGGATCTGAGAAATGAATAAAGCATATCCCTCTGTCTAAGGAATATATTCCATTTGTCTGGATAGCTACAACTGTTATTACTTACCTACCTCTTCTATGTTACTTTGAGTTTTTTAAATTATATTCTGACTCCCAAGCTGTTTTATAAGGAAGCTGGAGTTTGAAAGCACACCTTGTTCTTTATATTCTGACCAGTGTGAGCATATATCCTGCTTAAGGTGACTTATTCTTTTTGTCACAAAATAACTGATAATAGCATTCCTTTTCCCTACCAAGATGATCTACTTTGAATGATAAATTCTCTCTTCACAAATAGTGGCTGGCCTGTTGTTGGCTTAGAGACCAAAAACAGAACAGCGGGAAGGGTAGAGCTCTGCAGTCTAAAACCTGTTTGATCCCTGCTCCAGCACTGGCCACATGATTGCAGGTGAATCCCTTAACCTCCCCAGGCTTTAACTTCCTAACCTGCAAAATAGTCAGGGTGACACCAACACCATGGAGCATAGAGTTGCTGTAAGACCAAAGGGTTTCAAATGCTGGAAAGAAATTTGCAAAAATGAAGCACTGTATAACCATTCTAGTAAATAATTTTAGTTGGTGACTATGATACAGGCAATATGGAAAGTCATAGATCTCAGGAATGGAAGGAAGTACAATGGTACATCCAGTCTAATCCCTAATATGCAGGTCTTCGGTCTTCAAGTCTTCCTGAGCCATTAGCCAAGTATAACTGAATAATGATAACAATGATAATATTCATAGCTATCGTTTATTGTGTCTGTATGATATACTGTGTATTATATCAGCTGCTAATATATGAACTATTTTCCATTTTATTAATATATATGGAGAAACTGAGGTTCAGAGAGGTTGAATAATTTATAATGGGCACCAATTACCAAATGATAGAGTTAGGTTTCAAATAAGCATTTTCCACCATTTCCAGTGACTTTTTGCTGTGGACCTGCACTGGTGGGAAATTGCTAGCACAGACACAGTGAAATAAACACATGCTCCTACACACATTCACACGCACACACACTGAGTAGCCCGGCAGTATAGCAAAGTGTGTCATGCACACGCTGTACATGGAGTTCTCTGTCCAAACTTAAACTTTTAAAGTCTTGATTGTCTTGAAGACACCATTAAAAATAATTTTATTTTGAGGGGCAGGTGTGGGTGGGTGGAGCATAGTTCTTCCTTCAACAACATTTACAAAGTCTAACAAAATGTTTTCTATAAAAGTATTGCTTTTTAATATTTAATTCCCATATATTTAAATAACTACTATTTATTAGTTATTTCAGGTTATTATTTAATTAACTACTGAATAAACACTGTAATTAATTTTCAGTTTAAAAGTGTGTGTTAACTCGTAATTAAACCAGAGGAGTCACTATTATTTGCATGTCTCTATTATTGTGTTACACTCTTGGTCTACACATTATTTCCTCCTTTTCAAAAAATAATATTGCTTTTTATGCACAATATTCTTTATTAGGCAACAGTAATATGCTTTCTCTACATTTCGTTTTATTTATTATGCATTTCAATTACTTTATTTAAATGTTAAAGCTGCCAGCATTTGGTGAAAAAGTATACAGATACTACAGTAATAATTTAAACCCTTCTCTGCATGAAGTAATTTTTTTCTGAATCCTTATGAGAAATTATAAATGTATCAACACTACATCATACAACACTGCATTTTACACACTATTTGAAGAGGTTTGTTGTAACCTACTAGTACTAAAACATCTGTTTTAGTTTTACATCTTTCAATAATTCCTTGTTACCCAGACACTGGGACCAATCGTGCCAAAGACACTCAAATGTGTTCTGCTATGAACTGCCCCACCTTGTATAGCACTGCCAGTGAGGAGGGATGACAGCTATTCGTCACAACATGCTGAAGGTCAAATGTGACAATATTGTGAAAGTCATTTTCAAACTAAGAATTATGGATCCCCCTTACCCCAATATTTAGTGGGCAACTTCTCTATTCCAGGAACTCTCTACTGTGCACTAGGGATAAAAATAATAATCAAAAAATAAATCATTATAATTTGTGTCCTTAAGGAACTGTAGTTTAGAGGGAAGGCACATAAAAAAGAACAATTAATTAAAATGCCTTGTGATACATGTTATGATGGAAGTAGGCATGAGATTCTATGGGGCTGTGTACACAGGAGTAGCCTCTAATCTAGACTGTTAGGGACATGGTGGGGTCACCTTATTGGGTATGGTGATTTAAATTCAATCTTGAAAGTAGGAGGCGGAAGATAGG
>RJWJ010034562.1:0-17171 GCA_004363605.1 Indri indri | reverse complement strand
CACCCCAAGGCTTCTGATTTAGGAGATACAAAGGTACCTGAAAATTTGCATTTCTAACAAATTTTCAGCAGCTAATGCTGTTGTTCTGGGGACCACATTAATCACTTGATGTTTCCTGGAAAGTGAAACACTGAATGACAACAGTGAAAATTTATTGACTCATATTATACAAGCACAAACAGGTTTAGAATTATAGAGTCAATCAACATATTAGATTTATTCAGATGAATACCTTGCTCTGTGCAACCCAGAGCTGCAAAAGTTTTGATTCACTAAGGAGAGTGTATCAAGAAGAGCATAGTGTGGCAGAAGGAATTCTGAGTATGGAGTCAGAAATCTGCATGTAAAGTCTAGCACCGCTTCTTATGAACTTCACCAATCCTGAGCAAGTAACCTTCACCTTATCCTCTTTGAACCTTAGTTTCCTTGCCAGCAAACTGGGGCTGATGCCATCTGCCTTGGGGAACCTCATAAATTCTTTCAGGGATCAAGTTACATGTGTCCAAAAGTAACCCATCAACAGGAAAATGATAAATTAATATGAGGTAGAATCCCATCCTATGAAATATAAATTCAGCCTTTACAAGCAGGTCCCCAAGTAAGTGTAACAACAAAAAATATGACAAAAGGATTAAATTATGTGTCCATATATTAAATAAAAATAATGGCTGACTATATAGGAAAAATTTTAGAAATTAAAATAACTAGTTTCATAAGCATCTATAATTTGAAAGTTACATTACATAACTGTAAGAGATGTGAAAAAACTAAAGTGTTTTTCCTAGTCTCTATTCATACCACTCAGTCAATACACTTCAGACACCAGCAAGGTGTCCTCTAATTCTGCAGTCCCCAACCCCCAGGCTGCAGACTGGTACCATAGGAACACTCATACACTGCTGGTGGGACTGCAAACTAGTGCAACCTCTGTGGAAAGCAGTATGGAGATACCTTAAAGAGATGCAAGTAGAATTACCATTTGATCCAGCAATCCCATTACTGGGCATCTACCCCAAAGAACAAAAATCGCTCTATGAAAAAGACACCTGCACCCGAATGTTTATAGCAGCGCAATTCACAATTGCAAAGGTGTGGAAACAACCCAAGTGTTCATCAATACATGAGTGGATTAGTAAAATGTGGTATATGTATACCATGGAGAACTATTCAGCTTTAAGAAACAACGGTGATATAGCACCTCTTGTATACTCCTGGATAAGGTTGGAACGCATTCTACTAAGCGAAGTATCCCAAGAATGGAAAAACAAGCACCACATGTACTCACCATCAAATTGGTAGTAACTGAACAACACATAAGTGTACATATAAGAATAACATCTATTGGATGTCGGGTAGGGAGGGAGGGGAAGGGGGAGGGGCGAGGGGGAGGAGGGGACAGATATATGCATACACAAAGAGTGCAATGCGCACCATCCGAGAGATGGACACACATGAAACTGGGACTTGGGGGAAGAGGGGGCAAGGGCAACATACGTAACCTAAGCATCTGTACCCCTATAATAACAAACAATAAAAATAAATAAATAAAAAACAAAACAAAAAAAAGAATCAGCTGCAGAGCAGGAAGTGCACAACGGGAGAGCAAGCAAAGCGTCATCTGTATTTACAGCTGCTCCCCATCGCTCACATCACCACCTGAGCTCTGCCTCCTGTCAGATCAGTGGCAGCATTAGATTCTCACAGGAGTGCAGACCCTACAGTAAACTGCACATGTGAGGGATCTAGGTTGCGTGCCCCTTTGAGAATCTGATGCCTGATGATCCGATGTGGAGCTGAGGTGGTGATGCTAGTGCTGGGTGGCTGCTGCAAATACAGATTATCATTAGCAGAGAGATTTGACTGCATAATAAATGTAATGTGCTTGAATCATCCTGAAACCATCCCCACCCCACCCCCAACCCCAGTCTGTAGAAAAATTATCTTCCATGAAACCGGTCACTGGTACAAAAAAGGTTAGGGACAACAGCTCTAAGTTAATTCAATTTGGACACTATCTACCTGGAGATAGTGTCAGATCCCACAGGTTGGGGACTCAGTCTCATAAGACTACCCCACATTAGATGCCACTTGTAAGCCCAGGCTGTGACCTATACTTCTGACCAACTGTCTATAAATTGGGGTTTCCATGATCCCTCCTTGGGTTGGGTTACTGTGCTGGAGCAGTTCACAGAACTCAGAAGACACTTTACTTATGTTTACCCATTTATTATAAAGGATATTGTAAAGAATACAGATGAACAGCCAGATGGAAGAGATGCATAGGGTATGGGAGAAGGGAACTTCCATGCCCTCTCTGGATGTACCACCCTCCAGAAACCTCCACATATTCAGCAGTCTGGAAGCTCTCCACACCCAATCCTTTGGGTTTTCATGGAGGCCTTATTACATAGGCATGATTGATCATATCATTGGCCATTGGTATTAACTCAACCTTCTGTCCCTCTCCCCTCCTCAGACTTTAAGTTCTACCTTTTTAACCACATGCTTGGTTTCCCTGGTAACAAGCCCTCATTCTGAGGCATACAGAAATCCACCAAGAGTCACCTCATTAGAACAAAAGATGCTCCTATCACTCAGGAAATCACAAAGGTCTTAGGAGCTCTTTGTCAAGAACTGGGGTCAAAGGCCAAATATCAGAACAAAAGAGTCTCTCAGTGCGTCCATCTACAAGGGTTTTAGGAGCTCTGTGCCAGGAATCAGGGAGCAGAGACCAAATATTTTGTATTATATCACAATACCTAATCTTGAAGTGTTTAGTATAAATAATATTTTAAACCACATATTGCCTTTGAGTCTTTCACAGTTTTAATACCAAGTCATATTTATGCAGTTCTTTATAATTTCCCCAGTGCTTTCTCTTACATTATTTAATCTTCACAATCAGCTAGTGAGGCAAGTAGTGTATTTTCTCTCTTCACTATTCCCACCTCTTTTAGTGGCCTTGGCTTCCCTGTCGCCCTGGAGTTAACAAAGAACCTCCATTGTGGAATCTTATAAAAGTGTTTTCATCTCATGATACCTATGGACATTATTTGAGAATATGGGATGGCTCAAGCTCTGAGTGAACAGGTAAATTTATCCTAAAGTTTATAAAGCTAGGCACCTTTGGCTCTCTTCAGTATTTTCTTTTAATTTCTGCTCTTGTTACATAATAACTCACACCCCCAAACAGTTGGGACGTTCCTAAGACAGTGCAGGGTAGAAGAGGAGAGCTTTTGGTTGTCCTTTCCTGTGGTCCCATGCAGTGCTCTTACCTTCTCTTTATGGTCTCCTGAAACAGCTGTCCTGGACAGTGAGCATTATGAATGTTCCCAGATGGCTCTGGGAGCTTCTAGAATCTTGGTTCTGAGGATTTCCCCCTTCTCAAATTCCTAGTTGTCTTCTGTTGTCTAGTACTCCAACATCCAAATGATGGGAGTACCAGAGGTACACATATCCCACACAGCTAGCAGGGAAAAGCTGAAAGGCCAAAGCTCTAATGACTATACATTCAGCACACAAAAGATTATAAAGCACTGAGGCAAACGGAAGAGAGAGTGCCTCGGATAATATAGGGTAAGAAAACAAATAGTGTCAGATCAGGTGTGATTCATCATAAAGATTCTCACTGGAAGAACAAAATTTAGGGAGCAAGTGAAGGATAAACAACTTAGTAGGGCCCCTTGAACTATGTTCTCAGAATATTTCACCTCAATTCTGTGTTCTCCTTTGAGAGCCCATCTAACACTGGCCTGACCATGTAAAGAAAGAAAATGAAACAACAAAGGTTTAAGTCAAGATTACACAGCTGGTAAGTGGCAGAGCCAAGACTTGTAGCTGGGGACTCTAAACCCCACGTTTTCCCTTACACATGGCTGGAAGCTGAGGTCCCTTTGATATGTGACCACAGCTACATACCCTAAGACATGAACTGAGACAAAAGGGACAGGAAACCCAAGTGTTTCTACACGTGAAAGAAGTGATCCTGAGCTTTCTCACCAAGACACAGCATGGTTATTGGGTGGCTTATAAGGGTGTATGGAGTCAATAAGCCCTGGCTCCTCCTTCTCTCTGGTGGGGTTTCTGGTCCTAGGTCTGCTGGCTCTGGTTACACTCAGCTCCTGTCTTGAAGAGTTTGGGTGAGGAGTGAAAAGTTGTTTTGCTCATAATCCCACCTTCCCTTCTTCTGTAAAGTAGTCTCCTCAAAGGGTTGCTTGAATGCTAATGCCATTATTTGACCCAAGCCATTTAAGCTGTCTGAAATCCTATTTTCCTAAGCTCTAAAATGAGAGGAATGGAGTGGATAATTTCCAGCAACTGTTTAACTCTTAATTCTACAGGATTTTGAGCTGTCTTACTTACACATAATGTGCAGAACATCTTGTGCCACATTGCTTCAATTTTGGGTTTCATAAACCTAAGCATTTTCATATGAGAGTAACTATTTTTGGTCTCACTTACTGATTTATGAATGACTACTACTCCTCATTTTTGACTGTGTGAACTCTAATAAAAGCTAAAATTTATTGAGTATTCACTATGTGCCAATTATATGCTTTTTTACTCCATGTAGCAATGAAACTCTAGGATTATTTTTCGATTAAGATATCATATTAGATAAGCCAAAATTCATTTTGTTTTACTATAACAATGTCCCTCACACAAACACACACCCCTAGAGGGAAATGCTATTCAGTTTAAGTCACGGACACTGGTGGAGAACTCATCCTTGTCAAGGGATGTGCAGGAGAAAATTACATGAAACTCATTGGGATATCAGATAGCAGCAAACACCGAAAATTCCCTTTCACATCCAGAGCTTCTCTTCCCCTCAGAAAAGGAAGTAACCATGCAGAATTTCACCTGTTTTCAGTAACTTTGGCATCCTTTCTCAGAAGCATGCAGATTGAGCTCAGTGTGGGCCTTAGTTCTCTCTTCTCAGACACCATAGTATTCTTCCAGACAGCAAGATGCCATCAAACAGGGATTTCCCAGCTACTTCAGGAATCGGGCTTCAGGACTAAGGCATGAAACTCCACTTAGAAAAGACATTTCCCTTTTCTTTTTCCAGAGACATGTGAGGAGTGTTTGGGCTAGTGCTTCAGAAGATCTGAAAGGATTATGTGTGTATTCTATATGCAAATGATTTTAGCTATAAACTCTTTTTCAGATTAAAAGTCTAAAGGGACTCCTAGATTATCTTGGGTTTTCACAGTCTTCTCCCAAGTAAATACTTCACATGTTGTAAAAAAACATTTCAGAGTCAAATGCTTCAAATAATCATGAAGAGAATCTGATGAACTTGACAAGTGTACTCTTTACTCTAGTAAAGAATCCTCCCTAACCCAGGAGAAGCTGAACCTATGAGGAAAGCCATCACATAACCTGCTACATGGTCACCAATGATTTTGTGCTGTGTCAAAGATTAGATTTCTCAGAAGCAGGACATTGCATAAGCAGACAGTTTTGTCATCTTTCTGCTTCCACCTGAAGTATCAAAACTGGATTAGAATATCACGAGGTGCCTGTTTACCTATAAGATCAACAGCATCAGAAAAACACGGAGCTATATCTGAACTGAAATAAAACAAGCATTCTCTCTTCCCTTCTGCATCCTGTTTGAAATAGTACCAGCAAGGAGTCATGTTTCTTCTTTTATTACATATCCTTTTGCTCAAATTGGGAGGTGCAGGGAAGAAATATGTCAGAAGCAATTCGCAATGGATCAGTATCAAATTGATCTGGCTGATGGATTTTTACCCCCCTTCCCCAATTCTAATTTTTTTGGCAATGCTTATCGAATTAGTCATTAATTACACAATAATAAAAATAGAAAAACATATAATTTTTCTTTTTTGGGGGAGAGTGGGTATTCCACAAACAGAAAAAAATTCGTACAGATAGGTGAGGAAGGGATACTGAGGATGAAAATGCTTCCAGTAGCAGGGAGCAAGATAGGCTAAGCTGACGGTAAACAATACTCAATAATTATAACCAGGCAGCAATAAACAAAAGAAGAGCTCCAGGTCAGATAGAGGATTAGTGGGGGGTAAGTGCAGAAGCAGTAATGACCACTTGGGGGCTTCTTTGGTGATGCGCATACCCAGGCCTACCCTGGATATGCTGATTCAGAAGGAATGGCTGGAGTCTGGGCATCTCTGAATTTAAGTAACTCCCCAGAGGAGGGTAATTCACCCTTCTGTTAGAAAACTACTGCTCTCAGATCCCTGGAGAATGACATTTCTTAGCTTGAAAGATAATGAAGTAATTATTCTGACATGAACATTTGTGTCCTTCCAAAATACATACGTTGAACTTCTAACCCTTCATATAATGATATTCGGAGGTGGGGCCTTGGCAAGTAACTAGGTAATGAGGATGGAGCCCTCATGAATGACATTAGTGCCCTTAAACCCCAGAGATCTCCCTTGCCCCTTCCACCATGTGAGGACACAGTAAGAAGGCGCCATCTGTGAACCAGGAAGTGGGCCCTCACCAGACACCAAATCTGTCAGTTCTTTGATTTAGACTTTTAGCCCCCAGAACTGTGAGTAATAAATTTCTATTTTTTATAAGCCCCAGTCTTTGGTACGTTGTTATAAGAGCCCAGACCCAGACTGAAGTGATAACCTCTAGTTCAGCCTCTCACATGGCCTGAGAAGCAGCCCACAGACCAGGTCACTACATAGCCTTGCTCCTTGGATTATACAACACACTCTGGCTACACTTATTTGGTATATCTTGTCATTTAAAAAACTAGAATGTATAAGTGGTCTCCAAAATGTTTTTTCCTTTCCATTACCTATATTAATGAATGGCCTCACCTTCCCACCTGTCACCCCAATTTTTCTGGACTCAACTCGATTTCTCTGCTACATCTTCCATCTAGTCTCTTGCTAGGTGCTAGTTGTTTCCACCTCCTTCACAGCTCTCAATTTGTCTCCTTCTATCTGGTCCCGATAACTGTGCTTTAGTTCAGGTTCTCATAGTTTCCTATCGGGATTACTACAGTCATTTCCTGAATTGGTTTCCCTATCTCCTGTTTACTCCCTCTAGGCTGTTCCTAAAACAGATCTTTCACTTTCCCCAACTAAAATGCTTTCACAGCTCCGCATTGCCTGCAGAATTGAATCCAGGTTTAGCACACAGTGTCTGACCTGGTCTCAGGGGTTTAATTTAAACCTCAGTAACGCAATGAGGGATATGGGCTGGATGAGAATGGTGGGGACTGGGGCATGCTGCATCACACGCATCCTGTGCCAAGGTGGGGGAGCTACTTCCAGCTCCCGTCATTCATAGCCGTATCAATGCTATTATGTCTCCCATTTTTCAGTAGAAGCTGAATTTATGTACTATCTCCAAATTTTTAATTAAACATGAAATCGCTATGCTACCTAATCCTCAAGCCTGTAGACTGGATTCAGTCCAGAGGTGACCACTTCATATCCTCTGTTTTAGACCCTGTCCTGATCCAATAGAAGCCAGAAAACTTAATAAACTTTTGCCTTCCTCTTCAAAACTCAGAGTTTCCTCTTGATTACATGATCAAATTAATCTTTAAATTTAGCACAAAATCATTACCTTTTTAGAGCTCTTTGCTTTATTCCTTGTTCATCACTTCCCTATAGTTGGCAGGCAAAGAATGGTCTTCTCTTCCAAGAGAATGCAGGCTGCCACTACAATGAAAACAGAGGAGACAAAAATGTCCATGAAAGACCTACAATGGTAGTGTGAGGTGGCCATTTGGGAAGAAAGCTGGAACAAGGGCTCTGGAGGTGGTGCTGAGGTAAGGCTGCGTTCACGTACTCATTTCTCATTACCAGGAGCGTTACAGGGCACATTTGCTTCTCCACGCAAAGCCTCTCAAACAAGCTGTAACCCTCATCTCCTCATAGACCCTGACTTAAAAGGAATATTGAAACATTGATTTTCTCCACATTAGCCAGGGTCACCACCCCTCTGTCATCGACACCTTAGTTGATACATTATTAATAAGAAGAACATCTGCAATTTCTGTGTTCTTTACCTCTTTTGATCATGGACCTCTTTGAAAATCTGAGGAAATCTACAGATGCTTTTTCCCGGGAAAATAAGCATGCACACAAAAGTTTATAAAATTTGCACGTCAGGCTTAGTATATCTATAGCACCAACCCTCTAAGCTACCCAACTTAAGGACTCTCACTTATAGAATACCCTGGTTTACCAGACAATGATTTTCTATGAGAAAAAAAAAATACAGTGAACACAAATGTACATGTTTATTATTTAACCTCCCTTATGCAGTCTAGCACCTAAATAGGTCAAGTACCACTGACTTTCATAGACAGCATCCTCTTTACAGAAGTTCCCAGAAACAAAGGTTTTTTTGGGGGTAGATTTTTTGTCCGAAGTTTCTGGTTTGGGAAAAGTTGTATAAATGTTTAATTTATATGCTGCTTGTTGCAGCCAAACAGAAAACATGATGTCTTTCATTAGATGGCTCCTGAATTGAACCCAAGTCATTCTTCCAGTGAAGAGATGAAAAAGAGAGAGGCTGTTGACATTCAGGAAGGAAACTCTCAGCCTGTTGACACTTTGCTGAGAAACCCACAACTCGGAGTCTGGTCCTCAATGGTAGAGGTTCAGAAAACTGCTTTTATCAGATCACCCACGGATGTGAGACCCTGGGAAGCAAGTCATACATTTTACAAAGGCTGACTAATACATCACAGGATGCCAGAAATATATCTGTTCAAGTAGATTAGGATGCTACCTGTGTCCCCTTGCCACAAGACAGCCATCTTGAGAGACCAAATGAACAACAGAAAGTTGCATAGGACATACCTTGAAGGTGAGGGAATGGACAGTCTCAGGGGCAAGCCAGGGGGCTCCACATGCCTGCGCTCTGTCCCCCACATGGGAGTGTGGCTGTCAGGGAAGAGCAAGTCAGGGAAACTTCTTCCTTAGGCATACGAGTTTTTAATTGTTTTTTTAAATATGTCAACTATAAACTACAAGCACACAAAAGAACACTATTGATGACACGTCCATAATCTCTTCACTTTAATATGCTACTGCTGCTAACATTTTATATGTGTCGTCCATCTTTTGTTTCTGAAATCTACATGTGTCCCAGATAACGGCTCTATTAGCATCCTCTTCTTTGAGCTCCCCCAAGTAAGGATCTACTCACCCACCTGGACAAAAGAAGAATGTTAAATTTACTGATGGTTCTGTAAGAGGGATGGAGTGAACTGCTATTAAAATCCTCTTTGTAGTCTTATTTTTTAAAAAATCAAACCTCGTTCTGATCAAGCCTCTGGTTCTAACCCACAGCTTGTGTGAACTATAGAGACAGAGAAACAAGTTTAACACTAGGGAAGTAAATTCCAGCATATGAAAAGTTCTACAAGAAAAATGTCTTGGTTTCTCCAACAAATGAATGGCAAGTTTAAAAAGAAAAGAAGGGAGGGGAAACATAAATGAAATTTAAGAAGTATATATCAACTAAGTACAAAACAGGAATCTTATTTCAAATACACTTTAAAAATGCATATCTTACAAGCATAATATTCAGCCAAACACAAGGAGTACATACTACATGAGACTCCTTATATAAAATTCCACATCCAGACAGTGGTTACCTGTGGGTGGGATAGTCAAGTCACTGGGGTCAGGAGTTGGCTTCTGGGGTCCTTCTTTTTTGGGGCCCTGGTTATATTGATGCATTCATTTGTGAAAACTTATCAAGCTTATGATTTATGTACTTTTTATGTTATAAAATATTTTAATGTTTTCTTACATTTACAAGACAACTTGAACACTGCTATTTGATGATACTAAGGAATAATTGCCAGGTTTTTTTGTTGTCAATGATGATGGGGTTTTGTCCAAAAAAAGTTTTGTTTTTTTTTTAAATTTTGGAATATTACGGGAGTACGTTTTGGTTACATAAATTGCTTTTGTACCATTTGAGTCAAAGTTATAAGCATGCCCATCCCCCAGATAGTGTGCATTGTACTCGTCAGGTGTGAATTTACCCATCTTCTTCTCCCCCTTCCCACCTGCTTGATTTCCGATGAATGTTATTTCCATATGTGCACGTAAATGTTGATTGATTAGTTCCAACTTAACGGTGAGTACAGGTGGTGTTGTTTTTCCATTCTTGTGATACTTCATTTAGAAGAATGGTCTTAAGTTCCATCCAAGTTAATAACAGAGGTTCACCATTTTTTTTTCTTTTTTTTAGAAATACACACTGAAATGTATCTGAGTGAAATGTGATGCTTGAGATTTGCTTTACAAGAGGTAAAGGGGAGTAAGTTAAATTGGCCACGGGTTGACCATTGTTGAAGCCAGGTGGTGGTTACATGGGGGCACATTAAGATATTCTCTTGTACATAGTTGAAAATTTCCCCTACAAAAAGGAATTATAGAATCCCCTTTAAGCACTTCTCTTTGCTCAATTCCCTCTCTCTGCACTTCCCTGGGACTTTCACCTCTCTTTCTTCTCCTACTATTGCCCCCTCTTACAGGATCTACTCCTCTCAGTAGACCTTTTAGTCTATTTCCCTTCACCTGCAGTGCAGCTCAGCTAGTTTCCCTGGATCTGAGCACCAACTCATCCTATAGACCCTGAGGGCTCAGCCTCCAACCAAGTGAGTTTATAAAAATAATCAACAAAGACTGGTCTTTTCCCGGAAAGGGCAGGGTCCCATTCTAACTGCCAAGAAAATCAATTTCCCATATTCATTCATTTATTCATTCTCCACACCCTCCTCACCATATGCAGGCATAGGTAGGATTTATTATCTCTTGATAAATTTGGGAAGTATTGTTAACAGCATTAGGAACATTGTTATTGACCTTTCCCCAGGGTGGGCTACTTCAACTGACCACTAATCTAAACCATTTTGTGAAGGTGCCTCACAAACTTCGACATCAGAAGGTGATTTTCTCTGAAATTGGTTCCAGTTCCAAGAGTTGCATCTTTTTGGCACCTTTAGCACCTTCCACCATGGCTATAGCTTTTGAATTTTCCTTTAACTGAGAAATTTGGGATCTGGGGGAAGGAGGAGGAAGGAAAAGCACTTAAGAATAGTCTATTGGCTGAGTGGGAATTTCTGCATACATTTGGAGAGGTAAGAAGAAGCAGGTTTAAGACCAAATGGATTGGAGACAAAACATTCACCCAAATGAGATTTGTTACATTTGTTTTCCAGGAATGGGGGTGGTACAGGGTAATTAACTTGAATTGGTCTCGAAACATACATTTTCAGCCTAGAAACAAAGCACACAAATCCGTGTTTGATTTAGGAATTAATAAACGGATGTGATTTGGGGAAAATTAAAACATTTTATCAACCTCTGTGACACTCATGATTCTGACTGTGTGAACCTGAGCTACAAGGCACTATATCACATCCTCCCAGATTAGGAGCTTCAGTGGCGGGGCCTTCCAGTTCTATCAGAGCCACTGGAAAGTCTGTAGCCTGCTACTGCCACTTACACTTCTGCTGTTACTGCTACCCTGCAGATCACCTTTATTTCTCAATGGCCTTCCTGGGCAAACATCCCACAATCATCTGCTATCATTGCCCCGAGGCCTTCCTCCTAAAACTGTATCACAAAGTAAAAAGCAACAACCAAAACAACACCTTCCTAATGTGCAGGCAAGGCACCAGTGTGGGTGATTGCGGAATTCTTTGGAAAAATTCAACGTATTTTAAATGCCCAGAGCATTCATCTGACTCTAGACAACCTACACAGAAATAATTGTGAAGCGAGTAAATTCTCCCAAGAGTTCAGCACAGGAACTGGTAGACTGGAAAGACATCCTCCAGATTCTCGAATCTTATAGCTTCAGACTGCTTCCAATGAAGCTTTCACACAAAGGCCACTGGTGTCTGATGGACAATAATCCCACTATGTTGACACAATTTATAGCAACATAGGTTTTTGGAGTACACCTGACTGCAATTTCATGCCACCCCTGAATCTACAGGCAAAGGGACTCCCTCTTAAAGGTGAGACAGTTCTAATCTAGTGGTCACTAGCAACTGTGCTTTGGGAGAATTTGAGTTTCCACTTGCAAGGAAAGAGGTGACAGGCTCAGAGCAACACTTTTAATGACCGTTGAAAAAGAGGGCTTAGTCTGTGGCTACACAATGGGTCGGAGTAGCCAGCACAAGTCCGTGTAGCTCCTGAGACGTAGGTGTACATGCTGGAGATTCACCTAAGGGGAAGTATGGGTAGAGTGTTCAGAGCATGGGCTTTTGGTCAGGTTACCAGAGTCTATCAAGCTTTCTTTATTTATTAGACAGAGATGACAACAGTACCTATGGCATTGGCTTTTGTCATGATTAGATGATTTCATATGTGTAAGTGCTTAGAAAGGACTTCCTGCCCCATAGCCAGCACTGAGTAAATGTCAGCTATTTTGGATTGAGGGTGTTGAGTAAATAATGAAGAATGATTATGATCTCAGTACAGTGTTTCAAAGATATTTACAGGAAGATTCCAGGGAAGCATGGTAGAGTCAAATCTTCAATTTGTGTCTTAGAACTCATTTTAATGGAACACCACATCTCAAATGACAGAAGCAGGAAGAATTGTGTGACATTATAGAATGAGCACTGGACTTGGAGAAAAGCAGCCTGGGTTTAAGCCCTGGGTTGTCACCAGCTCTGTGACCTGGGATCAAGCAACTCATCCCTTTAGGTTTATAAAGAGAGTTCATCTCCGTGAGTTGCTTCTAGCTTAAAACTATGACTTGGTGCCACGTAGTACTTATATCACTGTTTCTTTGATTAGACACATATTAAGGTTTAAAAAAGAAGTGTCAGTCTAGGCTCATGCCTCCCTTTTCCTCTTTCTTAAATCATCTTATTTAAATCATTTGAATCATCTATTTAAATTTTAATCATTATTTAATTCATTTGGTTTAATAATTTAACTATATTTATATGACAGTAGATTGTAAGCCAGGAAGTCTAAGAACCGCCAGCCTCCCACCCCCTGCAAAAAGACAAACTGACACTAAGGTAGAATTTGACAAATTTTTCTCTCAAGATACCAGATCTTTCTCTTCCATCTTCTTTAATCGTGTTTATAGTGATAAATGTGTCCTGGGTGGACAATTATTGAAAAAATAATTTGTAGAGACCCAGCCACACTGCTGACCAGTCTCCGTGTTCCTGACTGCCCACGTTTCTGGCTGCTCAGGGTTTCACTGCAGGCTGAAGCAGGAGCATGCCGACCTCTGTGAGGACTGGACACCTTGGATTCCTGAGCACCAGACTGCCACCTGCTTAGCTAAAGCCCAATCATTAAGAAGAATTCAATTACTTAACAATCCCACAGCAGGGATGGCAGATCTAAGAAAAGACTTCAGCTGGTGAGCTAAATTTCATACAAAATATGCCTTCAAGAATAATTTCTAAAGGGCATTCATAACCATCTTTCTGAAACCATGGGGGGAAAAAAAACCCTGACATACATTGATATTTTCTCCAGCTAATTCCCTTGAAGAGGCAGTGCTCATTATCAATTCAAAATTTAAACTGATGTACTCACCAGGAAGGATAAATGAAATGCTATAGACATTATCATGCAAATTCCATCTCAAAGCTTCCAGTTGTACAAATGTTCAGTTGTATATAACCACCTTGGCATTCCCAAGTAAGATACAGATATACGGGACTGATTTATTGAAAATCAAGCAATGCTAACAAATTGTTTAAAATGCCATAAATGGAGACTGAAATTTATAAAAGCTGACATAATATTCAAAAAGCAAAACCTGAGGTATGCATGGCCTCTATTCCTCAGGTTTATATACATATTACTTCAGGGAAAATGGTATAGAAAACCCCAAATCCCTTGTTCACAAAGGTTTCACATTCCCAGTAAGGGAAATCAAAATCAATTCAACAGACCCTAGGTAGGATCTAAAGAGCAGAAGGGATTGTACAGACATCAAAAATAAAAAAGGCAAATATTCTGCCATTGGTACAGGGAGGAGAAAATAGACACATAACTGAAATATAAAAAGCAGACTGTGATAAATATCATAGAAGGTACCAACAAAACACTTGGAGATAATTGTGTTTGAAAGGAGAGAGAGATTCGATTTGGGGAAATAAGAAAAGATTTTGTGTGGAAAAAGGTGCTATTTCAGCTCAATTTTGAAAAATAGGCAGGGTTGGGGTAGCAAACAAGTGAGTGGGAAGAGGCTATTTCAGGTCAAAGCATGGAAGGGAAGGAGCATCATCCCATTTGGCTTGAAGGTGGGGGCGCCCTGCACACCTCGGCATGATGACTGGAGACCTGTATTGGAGGTGCCCTGCACAGCCCAGGCCCTTAGAGACGGGCTGCTGTTATTCTTTGTTCTGCAGGCATCGTTCCTGCAGGAATTTTTATGTCACTTGTAAGAAATTGAACAATCTTTAATTGAAATTACTTGATCACTGGCAGAAGAATGAGTAGAGAAGAAATTGAAGAGGTGAGGAAGAGGAGGGGTTGATGGAGGCAAATAATGGAGGGGTCGGGAGGAGAAGGCTCCACGGACTGGGATGGGCGTCCCTGTAAGGGAAACCATCACTGTTTCCTTAGAGCAGGGGTCACACGTTTTTTTCCTGTCAGAGGCCAGATGGTAAATATTTCAGGTTTGCAGGCCACATGTTCTCTTTCCCAACTATTCAACTCTGCCCTTGTATTGTAAAGACAGACATAATGCATACGTGAATGAACATGAGTGTGTTCCAATAAAACTTTATTTACAAAAATGGGTGGTGGGCCAGACTGCTCGTTGATCCTTTTCTTGTTTTAGAGAATCAGCAAGGAAGAAGAATAAATGCACTAAGATATTTTTCAATGGAGATAAAAGAAATTAAAGGCTTTCTTGTACATTTTCAGTAAAGTAGGAGGGCGGGTTATCTGTTAAGAAATGTAGGTGGAGGGCAGAAGGAAATGGAGACACTGGAGATATCTTAGAACAGTCATCATGGGGACAGCTAAGGATGAAAATACCCTAAGTAGTTTGAATTCTTAATGGGACCAATGGCTCTTGAACTGGAGTGGGAAAAGTCTACAAAAACATCGATCTATCTGAGACTTAGCTAGTTCTCAATTGTTTCTTTCCTTTTTGTATGTGTTGCATAACCTAAATACAAAGATCAAGCCATTATATATTCCAGTGTACTGAAAAAAATTTACTATTGTAAAGCCCAAAAAGAAGGATTTCTTTTTGTTTCTACTGACGGGTCTCACCACACAACCCACTTTCATCTCCTCTGCACAGTAATCCAAGCATTGTATACATGAGACAAGCAATCAGGCATTGGCTGGAACCCAAAGAGGAAATGGTGAGGTAATGGATAAACTAAAGAATATGTCTCAGCCATCAAGTAACCAACCATTAGAGCCAACGTTGGCATAAAGGAAGTTAATTTTCTGTTTTCTTTCTGTAGTCTCCAATGCAGAGAGATCTGGGGCAGAGGAAACATAGGACACTATTTCCCCCACAGTAACTCAAAAGTTCAGGAGCTCTCTGACACTGAGCACTCCAGGAACATAAGAAAATTGAGATAAGGGAGCAAGCAGTGGGCTCTCTCATTTATAAAAATGGATTCTTTTGAAAATGCCTTGGGCTCTTCACATTTCTTTAGCCCAGAGGCTACTTCTGGGCTTTCCATATACAGTGAAGGAAAGTGTCACACGTCAGTCAAACATAGCAATCTTTCGACAGGAGAGATTGGCAGGCACCAGTGGATATGCTTCCATTTCCTTTTAATGATACTCTGGAGGAATGGACACAGCTTTAAGGCATTTTGATCAGGCAAGCTGTTAAAAATATCACACTGAGCCCAAGAATCACCACAGCTGGAAAGACAGGCGTAGTTGCCATCTATCTGAATTTGCTAATTTGCCTAAAACTGACAGAGCAAGACTTGTCAAAGAGGATTATTTGGCACCGCCAGTCTCTCCCTAAGAGGATTCCCGTCATTTGGCCTTCAGCTCCTGTTCGCCGAGAGCGCTGTGGAGCATAGCTCTTCTTCTACATTTGTCACCTCGAACCGTTTCTTTGTTTTACTGAGTGATAATTCTCTTCTCAACTCCACTGTTACAAAGTGGGGTTAGAGCTCTCTATGGTAACAGCAACTGTAGGCATAGGCTGAGCTTTCAGAGTTGCTTCTGCTGAGAGATATTGAAAACCCCAGCTCACAACTCCAGAACCATGCAATGCCATGATGCCATGCGTTGCTTCTTTCCTGCTCTCATCAAGGGGGTACCATAAGCTCAAGGCCCAGGAATGCTCATCTCAAAGGAGGACAGAGAACCATGGTAGACAGCCCAGGACAATAAGGGTCAGAAGCTTAAACACTGGGGCTTGAGATACCTTTTCTGATGAATTGAACAGGGTTTGTAGCAAGCCATTCTTCCTGCCTGCCTTCTCATCTTATTCCACCTCTCACTTCTCAACAATATTTGCTTTGTTGCTGCCATGTATATAACACAGTAACGTTGTTTTTATTTGTTCAATGTTGCTATGACTATGGAACACTTACTAGGAGTGGGACAGTATCTCTCAAGAATCCTAAATGAACAGTTGTCCCAGTTTTACAGATGAGAGAACTCCAACTTTGAGAAGTTGGGACATTTGTCCAAGGACACACAGCTATGGCAGGTTGGGAATCAAGCCCAGGTATGTCTGGCCCCAAAGCCTGTGCTCTTATCTAGACAGAGTTCTATGGGCCCTGAGGGGTCTTCTCAGTAACCTGGGAATTTTCTCCCGGGAAGGGCAAAGCCTCAATGTGTGGACATCCACAGAGACACACAGCCTGGTGTCCTGCTATCACAGCAGTGGAGAAAGCAGGAGTCATGAAAAAGTGTTGGAACATTTAAAATATAATCAAGTATGTGCAAGCTAGCTCTTCATTAAAGAATAAAGTTCGCATCTGTACAGTCTACACTGATCAAAGCATTTGCAATTTGCGAGTTGTTTTCACTTGGAAAATCTCATTTGATTTGCATAGCAACCTTGGGAGCATAGCAGGACAAGCACCATTTCCAGTTTCAGATGAAAAACCATGAAGTTTCTAAAAGGTTAGAAAATATACCTAAGGTTACATGGTTAATAAATGAAAAAACCAGGATTAGAAACCTCCTTTTCTGGTTCTGAGCCCAAAT
>RJWJ010034561.1:0-17176 GCA_004363605.1 Indri indri | reverse complement strand
CCTTGAGCGGTACAGGAAGGGGTCTTGGATGGAGGGTGCTTTGGAAGGTTTGGTAGGAGTTACCCATTCAAGGCCAAGAGGATGGCCTGAGCAAAGGCTGAGCCATTGAAAGCATGGTGTGAAAGGGTTCTTTGTGGGGAGTGGCAGTGACAGCCCGCAAGGAATGAGGCTGGCACTTTTGACAAGGACTACCCTAGCGAGGGACAGGGCTTTGATCACAGGACTTCTCAAGGTCCCTCTAGGTTCAAGGCTCTGAGGGTTACTGAGTTCTGTGGTCTATGGTGCCTACTGGCCTTGGCTGACCAGCTATTCTAGAACCCACTGAGAGTCCTGGCCTGGGGCTATATCACTGCCTTATTGGGACAAGTTGAAATTCTGGGAATGAATGAATGAATGAGTGAGGTCCTTGGCAGCCTGGAGAGTGGGTGCTCAGGAACCATCTGGATTGTGTGGTCTTTCTTAAACCCTTCTTCTTGACAGAGACCACGGCTAATGTGGTCCCCCAGGGGTACTCGGGAGAAGGCCATGCGGAGGGTAGAGGCCAAGGAAATAAACCTTCTTTGGGCTTGCCTGTAGGGGTGCCATGGAGGTGAGGAGGGGCCTTCCTATTCCCCAGCAGGTTACCAGCCTCCTTTGGGCAGTAGGGTATGGGGGAGGAGTGGGCGGTAGGAGGCACCTAGTGGCACCTAGTGACACTACAGTGTGTCAGGCACGATGTCTGATCCTCCCAGTCCAAGCAGGGCCTCGGGGAAGGGGCTCAGCACTGCTGCCAAAGCTGGGCCTCGGGCAACAGGTACTCAGTCACTCAGGGGCCCTTCATGAACGTGTCCATGTTGCAGGTGAGGCGACAGAGAGGGAGAAATGCGGAAGTGAATGCAGAGGGAGAAATGCAGAAGAGGCTGGCACAGGCAATTCTGAACTAATAGTGCCAAGAGCATGGGCTTTCGAACTGAGTTCACCTATGTGTTTATTAACTTGGCAAACATTTGTGTGTCGTCCACACTGAGCTCTGGGTTAGGTGCTTGTTCAGTCCTGGCTCCATCCATGATCCATTTAGTGACCTCGGAAGTGACTTGGCTTCTCCGTGCCTCAGTTTCCTCATCTGTAAGATAGGTGTGATCCTGGCTCCTGTGTCACAGGGCTGTTGTGAAGATTAGATGAAAGCATGCGTGTGACAGAGCCCCTGATGCCCTGACTGGCAGGTGGGTGCCCTTGAAAGAGATAATGAGACATAGACTTGAAGTTATACTTGAAGGACATCACTGCCTGGACTGTGCCTGAGGAAAGCACACAGAGATCTGGGAGGTGAGGGACATTGAAGTCCTTGGAAGAATGATGTGGGTGGGGGCGGGGAGGGGATGTAGCCTCGAGTCTGGCCGCTGCCTTTGAACCTCTGAAGTGTTGTCAAGGGGCATGGGAAGCAGTTCTCTGTTGTTCCGGAAGGCAGAACTGTGACCAGTGGGGGCTAAAGGGAGCCAGATTTCTATTTGTCATGAGGAAGAAGTGGCTGAAAAAGACCTCAGAGGGTAATGAGTTCCCCATCAATGGAGGAGTTCAAGCAGAGGTCAGATGGCATTTTGGCAAGAATATAAGAGGGGATGTAAGCCTAGGACTAGCAAAATATTTAGGATTCCACTAAAGAAACCCAATTATTCTGATTATTGTGGGGTTTTTTTTTTTTGAGACAGAGTCTCGCTCTGTTGCCCTGGCTAGAGTGCCGTGCCATCAGCCTCACTCACAGCAACCTCAAGCTCCTGGGTTCAAGCAATCCTCCTGCCTCAGCCTCCCAAGTAGCTGGGACTACAGGCATGCGCCACCATGCCCGGCTAATTTTTTCTATATATATTTTTAATTGTCCAGATAATTTCTTTCTATTTTTAGTAGAGATGGGGTCTCACTCTTGCTCAGGCTGGTCTCGAACTCCTGACCTTGAGCGATCCACTTGCCTCGGCCTCCCAGAGTGCTAGGATTACAGGCGTGAGCCACCACGCCCGGCCTGATTATTGTGTTTTGAGGCAAAACTTCAAAATTTGGAAAAGAACAAAGAAATTTAAAAATTGCTTTTTTTCTCTCTTCAAGACAGAGTCTCGCTTTTGTTGCCCAGGCTAGAGTGAGTGCCGTGGCGTCAGCCTAGCTCACAACAACCTCAAACTCCTGGGCTCAAGCAATCCTCCTGCCTCAGCCTCCCGAGTGGCTGGGACTACAGGCGCGTACCACCACGCCAGGCTAATTTTTTATTTCTATTTTTAGTTGACTTGCTAATTTTTTCTATTTTTAGTAGAGACGGGGTCTCGCTCTTGCTCAGGCTGGTCTCGAACTCCTGAGCTCAAACAATCCTCCTGCCTCGGCCTCCCAGAGTGCTAGGATTACAGGCGTGAGCCACCGTGCCCGGCCTAAAAATTGCTTTTAATCCCACCATTAAGAGATAGCCACTGTGTACATTTCAGTGTCATTCTTTCTATTATTTTTTCCCACATATCTAATATACATGAGTGTGACTATTGTATTTTATATGGTTATATTCCCATTACTTAATACTCTGGTGGGGGCATTTCCCATGTTGAACAGTCCAAGGAAACACAGTTTTTAGGTGGCTATGTCCTGTGGCTGTGGCCTAATGTCCTGTGGCTGTCCTGTAGTTCATTTGACCAGTTTGGATGCGTGGTGTTTTGCGGTCTGCACACTGCCTTCTGATTGATGTGTATATCTTTGTGTTTTCCTGCTAGCCTGGGCTAGTATGATTTGGGGCTTGGAGGTTATCAGGGAAGGCCCCCCTAGAGAAACGGCATCTTGGCTGGGTTTTGAAGGTAGGTGGTATTAGGCCATTATGGGGCAAGTGGGGTGTGCAGGAGGACATCCTAGGCATAAGGAATGTGGGAGCCTTCACACCTGGTCAGTAGGAGGGGGGCAAATCTGACCACCCTAGCTCAGTTTGCCAAGGGCGGGACAGTCAGGGAGCATGAAAGGAAGCTGCTTCTGGGGTTGCGCCGAGGCAGCGCTGAGCCCCCTGCCCCAACTGTCATGAGGATGTTGTTGTGTAGGTGGCCTCTGAGCTAGTGGTTTCTGCTGCACCCAGAAAATAACACCCCACAAATCATCCCAGCTAAGGCCAGCGCAGGCTTCCATGCGCGCGGCACTCTGGAAGACTCACGAGATTGAACACCAGATTTCTGTGTTATAAAGGGATATCTGTACCTGGCAACCTAAAACACAGTAGAAAAATTCCTGATAATCTCTGCCCTGGTGCTACAGCCTTCGGTGATGTGTTTTCTGCACATGTACGTGTTTTTAGTTCTGTTCATTTCCTCTGTAGATGAAGTCACAGGCAGCTAGTGTGGGTCCCCCGAGAGCCTGACATATTCCCAGCCACCTCCCAATTTTGCCTCAATTCAGTGTTAAGTTTGGGGTCTTTGCTTCATGCTAGCACTCTTTTTTTTTTTTTCTTTTTCTTCACAAACAGAACAGAAAAAAAGCTCAAATTACTGGCATGGAAGCAGGCTGCCGTGTAAGTCCAAATGGTCAAACTCTGGGTGCAGGGGCTGTCCCTGATGTCTCAGGGTCCCTAGATCAGCTAGTGAACAAGAGTCTGAAATCTGCCTGGAAAGGGGCTCAGCATGAAATTCATGAATGTTCATGTTAAAAACATAAACTTAGAATAGGCACCTTCCCCATGAAAGGAAGAGTCTGACGACGACCTTAGTTCCGGCTCTGACACCGCAGGGTGTGCTTGGGTTTCCTCGATGCCCGCACTCTGTCTTCCGCATGCCCCGCCCTCAGCACTGCGAGCTGTCCCCATGACCAGGGCAGAGGGCCAGACAAGGAGCCTCACCGCAGCAGGACCGGCAGGTGTGGGGAGAGGGAGCTCCTGCCACCCCACCCTGGGCAGAGAGAAGGAGCAAGAGAAGATCTATCCGTCTTCAGCAGCTAAATCCATCTATTACCTGAAGACAAGCCATCCTACTTCTCTCGTCAAGTGAATTTCAATCCCTAAAAATAGTTTATCTTGTATCACTTTATTTTCAAACCTGAACCTTCCAGAACATGTAGGCCAAACATTTTACAATATATAAAAACATCCATTCCGCGTCCACACTTCCCCCAGGCAAGCGATATGCAATCTGACCTCCTTCCAGCTTTCCTCCTCCCCCAGGGGTAGAGTTCTTTTGCACTGAGTGTACAACGGACTTTGTGGCCGTCCTCGCCTTTTCCACTCTCCCACAGGACCCTGTCCTCTGCCTTTTCCTTAAGGGAATAGCCTGGACTTCAGAAAAGTTGTCTGTACTGGGTTCAATAATGTCCCTCCAAAATTTATGTACACCCAGAATGTGTGAATGTGACCCGATTTGAAATAGGGTCTTTGCAGATGCAGTCAAGCTATGATGAGGTCATTCTGGATGACAGTGGGCTCTAATCCAGTGACCGGGGTCCTTGTAAAAAGAGGGAGATTTGGACACAGACACGCAGGGAGAACTCCGTGTGATGACAGCAGCAGGGATTGGGGTGATGCATCCCAAGCCAAGGAACACCAAGGATCGCTGGCAACGCCAGGAGCTAGGAGAGGGGGATGGAACAGATCTTCCCTCGGAGCCTCCAAGAGAACCAACCTGCCGGCACCTTGATCTTGGACTGCTAGCTTCCAGAACTGGGAGAGAAAAAATTTCTGCTGTTTCCAGCCACCAAGATTGCAGAAATTTATTGCTACAGCCTTTAGGAAACTTGCCTAACCCAAGGTCAATGGCTCCCCTCCAAACCTCTCACCGCCCATACCCACCTTGACACCAGTCAGAAATGGCAGCAAGAACCCAACCCCTCCCCTCTGAGACCCCAGCTTAGCATCAGAGTAGGAGCATTGTGAACAGAGAGGTGCCTGGACAGACCCGTTTATTTATTATTTTTTTGAGACAGGGTCTCGCTCTGTCTCCCAGGCTAGAGTACAGTGGCATGATCATAGCTCACTGCAACCTTGAACTTCTGGGCTTAAGCAATCCTCCTACCTCGGCCTCCCAGAGTGCTAGGATTACAGGTATGAGCCACCACACCCAGGCAGGCCCATATACTTTTAGACACCAGCTGGGGCATTTGAAGAGGAATGAGCACTGGACTGGGAGTCCAGAGCAGGTCCTATTTCTCCCAGTTTTCCTAACTGTTCTCTTCCCAGACCTTGATTTCTCCATCTGTGCAATGACTGCCTTGGCTGCTTTTAGGTTCCAAGAGAGGTATTTTTTCCTTGTTGTTACTTTCTTTGTACAGAAGTGATACTTGAATAAACTATTGCTTAAAAAATGGTGAGACTTCAGATCAAAGAAGTTCCCCCCTCATTGACCACAGCAATTTGAGTCCATTCTCTGGAGATGACAGCTGCCATCAGTTTGTGCTTTTCTATACTTTTTTTGTACCTGTGCATTCTTGCACCAATAGAATTCATTTATTTTGCATATTGGTATTCTGCCAAATGCCTTTCCATCTTTGTAAAGATCTACTTCATTCTTTTAAACGTATGAATGACATCACATTGTATTATGTCCCTGAGTGTATGAATCCAGTCTCCCGCTGGTGAACGTGAGGATAGTTACCAGAGTTTCCTATGGCAAGTGGTCCTGCCCTAAGCATCCTGTAGGTTCCTCCTTGTCCTCACTAATGGTACTTCTCTCTGCTCGAGGCGCCACTGCAGGGTTGGGAGCATGCCGCAGGTAATTTGGGAGGTGGCCGAGCTCTGTCATCCTCTGCTTCCAGGCAATCCTGCCCTTCCTTTCGCTGTCACCCTTACACGGACTGCTGAAGAACAGGGGCTGGTGTGAAGGGCTCCAGGCCCCCCACCCAGGCCTTCCTGAGCAAGGGCCCCTCCTTTCTGTCCTCCAGAGAAGCCTTCTTCATGGCAGGACCTGGCAGCTGAGCGTGTCAAACTGCCAGCCCGTGCCCTCCCCAGAGCAAACGAGCACGGCGGGATGGGTAGAGCATGAGCTAGCAGGATGACCTCGCTCTGCCCCCTCTCGCCCATCCACGGCATTTCGACACCACCAGGGCTCTTAAGCATCCCATTGCCCAACTCCATGCCGTGGAGAGGAGGAAACACGAACAGAAAGCCAGAGAGGGGAGGCTGCTCTCCCAAGGTCACACAGCAAGGAAGTGGCAACCCAGGGCCTTGACTCTGGACTCTCAGTTTGCCATTGGGTTGGGGAGACAGGCAGATATCTGGCAGTGTGTGTGGGCCCTCAGCCTGTCTCTTCCCCACCCCCACCCCAGCACTGACACCATTTTCTGTCCAGCTCCCACGGAATCTTTTTGCACGCCGGGCTGACCCAAATGCTAGAAATGGTGTCTAGAGCTTCTGCCAGCTCTGGGCCCTTGGAGGCAACCAGAACTAGCAGACACCCTGGGAGGCTGATGAGGCACAAGAAAAGGGGCGCTCTGGGGAGGAAGAGAATAAACGAGGCATATTGGAAAGGCTGTGAAGTGAGGCCCTGCGCTCGAGGCCTTTCTGACTCTTGTCTGCTGTGTCCCGGCTCGGCAGGTGCAGGGGTGTCTGGGAGGAAGCGGTCCTTTCCTGCCCTGAGAGCTCCCGTCAGCCCTCATTTAGGAGCAGTGGAGACCGCATCCGCTGACTTGTGCCCTGGCCGCATCGCTGGTGTTCAGCTGAGAGGTGTAGGCTGGCGCTCCAGGCTTTAGGTTGGTTGTACAGTCACACTGGACCGTCCCCCAGGCAGACTGTGGGCATCGTTGACCACACACTGTATAATATGAAGGGGCTGAAATAAGTCTGTAGTGCCTCTGGCAGTGTGGAAATAAAATCACATTCGAGCCTTACTTTGGCAAGGATTTCTGCCCGTCTTAGAGATGGGGAGGCTGAGCCTTGTATTTATGATCTTCCCTCTGAGCCTCTGTAATACGGGTGTGAACGCAGAAGTTTCTCAACAGCCATGAACATTGGTGCCCCGCCCTTCCTCCCCCAAGGCCAGGAGCTGCCTGCCCCGGGGCTCCACGCCCACCTCCTTCCTGCCTCTACCCTGGGCCAATGGGCTCAGCCTGTGCTGCTCAGATCCGAAACTAGTGGTGCTGGGGCCCCACGCAGCTGAGCCCAGACACCCGGGGAGAAGGCTGATACAGACCGCAGTGTGACTGAGCCCCCTGAGACTCAGACTCACCCCTGCCCTAAAGGCTCAGCTACTTGGGTAAATCCGGCGTATGCACTGGGGAAGGCGGGGGGACTCCAGGCTCAGCGGTGCTCCCCCATGTCCTGTCGTGGCCTCTGGCAAGCTATCTGCCCATCTCACTCTGGGCCTCAGTCTTTCCACCTGGGAAAAGGAGGTGGCCATTAAAAGCAACTGCCTCCAGGGGCCTTCCAGCTCTGTCTTCTGGGTCCCAGGAAGCCTCTCTCAGCCAAGACAGGTGTGATAGAACCGTGCAGTCCGTGGGAAGCCAGCACTCAGGTTCATGGGGTGACGGAGAAGCTGGGTGAACTCTTGAGGGCCTTTCGATTATGCAGTGCTCTTCCGTTCAGCAGGAATAGTGAGGACACAAGTGCTTAATCAGAATTACACCAAGCCTCGGAGGCCCACAGACAGGATGGAGAGATGGCTCCAGAAGAGGGGTTAGGCCAAGCGTCTGCGGGAAAGGCTGAGCCTTTCTCAGGGCTACTCTTAATTTCCATCCTACTGGGATTCCCAAGGTAGGGAATAGCTGGGCAGCTTCTGTCCAAGCAGTTTCTGCCTAATTCACTCTTGCCTGGCGAGGCTTAGGGTTTGAGGGGAGTTGAGGAGTCTACCCCAAAGCCTTGAGTATGTGACTACAGTCACTTGCCCCAAAATACTGCAACCTCAGTAGTACCCAACAGAGTTCTCTGAGGCTGTGTTAATACTGGTGGTGTTTACGTGATCTGCAGTAGCTAAACACTTTATGCTTGCCAGAGAGAGGGCTTTATTTGCTGAACATCAAGGATACTTTATAGAATTAAAGGCTGTTAGAGTTCAGGGTCCTCAAAGATCCCTCAGTCCAACTTGCAAAATGAAGTTTGCCTCTCTGACCTCTTCTTGCATACTGCCAGTGATGGAGAGCTCACTACCACCACCATGCCTACCCTCCAATAAGGCGGCCTATCTCCGTTTGAGACAGTTCCGAAATTCTTCATACTGAACTGAAACGTCTTGATCCTTATAGTGCTTGGCCACAGTCCTGCCCTCCAAGGCTAGAGATGACAAATCAGCAGCTTCTACCCTGGACAGTCCTGCCAAGATGAGAAGACAGTGGTTGGTTTTTTCTTGCCTGTTCTTGAGGCTGACCGATCGTTCCTGTTGACAGCCCCTCCTATAATTTGGTTTTGAGTCTCATTGTATATCCTGTCAGTTTCCTTCCAGTTTGTCAGTTTGCCCTCCAAAATGTGTGTGTATTTCGGAGCGTCTCGCCAGCCCCAATCTGAGCTTGTCTGGCTTCTGCAAGGCTCGGGACACTGTCTTCTCATTCTACCCTGATTCCATGTCTGCTTTTGGCAGCTGGGTCCCGCCATAGCAGGTGTGCTTCAGCTTGAACCTACAGCAGGGCTCTGGTCTGCTTGACAACAAGGAGCTGGGCCGCAGCGCTGTGCGTGCTCCGCGGGTGTAGGCGCTCCGTTTCCAGCCTTCTTAGGAGCAGGGCTGCCCTGGAACTCAGGAGTGAGGAGAGCATCTGTCCCAACCCTGACCCCTCGCGGATGGGGAAACTGAGATCTGGAGGAGGGAAGTGACTTACCTAACGCCACACAGTAAAGCTGGAATCCGGGTCTCTTGGCCTCTGCCCCCGGCCTGGGTTCTCCCTGCATCCCGTGCTGCCGGCTGCCTCTGCAGCCTTCTTGCGCCCAAGTTCCCGTTGACTCAGGAAGCTGTCATCCCTCTTGCAGAGTGCAGTCCGGATGCCCCACCCCAGCCCTAGGCCCCCCACCCCTGCTTTTGGAAGAGGAAATTCTTGTGTTCCCCCCTCCTAGCTCCTGTCCTCCCTGACTGCAGGGTATGCTATGTACCGTGACCTCTGAGGAGGAAGTGGCCAGGCCCCAACCTGGGGATTTTCCATTCAGCGGTGGCTCTTTGAGTGCTACCCAGCTCAGGGCCATGTGTCCTCAGGCTCTTGTGGGCATCAGGGTCACCTGGATAGATTGCTAACAATGGAGGGTCCCAGCACACACATACTTTCCCCCTTGGATTGTGTACATCTAGAATTGGGCAGGGGATTTGTGTTAAGCAGGCTTTCCAGGTGGTTCTAACACAGGACGTCCATAGACTTATTCCTAAGAAATACTGCCCTGGGCATTGTATCCTACTGGCAAATGCAACGTGGATTTCAAAATCCTCTCCTCAAGGAGCACCCTGGGAGAGACAGACAGTTAAGCAGGTGTAGGTACCCTCATGTGTACCTGGAGCATGGGGAAGACAGGAACTAAGTCAGCCCCGGGGAAGGCCAGGAGAGACACAGAGAAATGGGGTGCCCTGGGCCTGGAGGCCGGAGGAAGACTTGACTGTGTGTCGTGGTGGGATGGTCTTGAGCACACAGATGCCTGTGTTGGGGCCAGAAGCACAACAGGTAGCACTAGGTTGTTTTGGTTTGGTTTTGACTTAGCAATTTGCCAACATTTTTTTAAAAAGTGATAATGCTCCATGTTAGCACAGTTGTGATGAAACTGGCCTTCTTGTGTGCCATTTGTGGGTGAGTAAATTCGTAGAACCTTTCTGAAGGACACAGCCAATGATGTTAGATATGTAAAAAATTTTATAAATTAGTATGTTCATTAAAGCAGAATTTTCAAATTGAAAATCAGAAACAATCTAAACACTCAACAGTAGATTGAATGACTAAATTAATCCATAGGGATATTCAACTCATCATTAAAATCAGTAAATTTACAGAATAGTTGGTGCTGTGTAGTAAATGCTCAGAATATATTTGAAAAAATAGGCCAGGCTTGGTGGCTCACACCTGTAATCCTAGCACTCTGGCAGCCAAGGCAGGAGGATTACTTGAGGTCAGGAGTTCAAGGCCAGCCTGAGCAAGAGCAAGACCCCATCTCTACCAAAAATAGAAAAAATTAGCCAGTGTGGTACACACACCTGTAGTCCCAGCTACTCGGGAGGCTGAGGCAGGAGGATTGCAGGAGCCCAGGAGTTTGAGGTTGCAGTGAGCTGTGATGACGCCAATGCACTCTAACTGGGGCAACAGAATGAGACTCTGTCTCAAAAAAAAAAGAAAAAAGAAAAGAAAGAAAAAGAAAAAAGAAGGTATAAGAAAGTGTATGTAATATTCCAATATTGAAAATGTATATGTAGCTGAACAATATATGCCATTATGTTCTGGGGTTATCTAGGTAGTGGGATTCTCTTTTTGTATTTTTCTGTATTTTCCATACTTTCTACAATGAATGCTTACTACTACTGCAACTGGAAAAAGATGTTAACAGATATTTAAATATTAAGAAAGCGGAGGGGGAGCAGGCTGGGGACATTGATGAGCCTTGACTGTCATTCTGAAGGAGTTAGCCTGGGGATGATTTTGGCAGGCGCCATCCTGCCTGTGGTCTGCAAGCTGTTTGTGGAGAGGAGTTCTCCACCGCTCTGTCGTGGTGGTGATTTGCAAAAGGGCAGTGTTTCATGAGCTTCTGCTCTTGTTTCAGATGACAAAACCTGAGACCCATGGCAGCCTAAGGGATCTGCCAAAGCACTGTGGGATCTTTGTTCTTGCCGTGTTTCTCAAACATAAAGCGATAATCTCCTGCAGCATTTGAGCTCTTAGTATGTGCAGGCGCTGCGGGTGCATTATTTCAGCTAATCCTGAAAAAAACCTCATGAGGAAACCAAGGCCTGGAGAAGTCGCACAGTGTTGGATTTAGGATTTCAACCCAGATCTGTGTGATTCTAGAATTCCAGAGTTCTTAACCTCGCTGCTCTGCAGTCTCTAATGAATTCTGACACCAGGTTCTAATGCTGACTTGAACATGAAGACACGGTTTCAACCCACTGTGCCTCAGTTTCCTCATCTGTAAGAACCTTTGCCTCCTGGTGCTGTCGCGAGGAGCTGAGCTTAGACACTCAGAACTTAAACGCCGTGGGATCACCAAGTTCAACTACAATACCAGACCTCCTCCCCTGCACGTCCCAAAGGAGGAAGCAGAAGCCCAGAGCGGGAAAGGACTTGGCCCAGCCTGTAGCAGAGCTGGAACTAGAGTCCAGGCCTCTAGCTCTCATAAAAACATTGCCAGATTCAGCGGAACCCGTGGTGGCAACAGGAAAAAGACGACCATTTGCCTTCATCTCCCTCCCTCCTCCAGCCCGGGGTGGGGAGGCTGGCTCCAGTCACTTCCTCAGATTCCTGTGTTGACGGCTTCTCTGGCTGGTTCCTGGACGGGGCTTCCTCCTCTCCCCTGGAAAGGGCAGGCTGAGTCCTCGCAAGGGTGGGTGGGGAGCTAAGTTGTCAGGCCCACCCAGCCATAGCAGATGCAGGCACAGGACCTGGGGGAGGCACCGTGCTCACTCGTTTGCCAGGGGCTCGCGCGTGCCAGGCCCTGTCGGGGAGGAGCAGACTGTTCCAGAAGCCTTCCCTTGATTTATCTTCCCTCCACAGTCCCACAGTTTGCTTTTTAGCAGTATTTCAGTAGTTCTTCAGTTGGGGAAATTTTTAATAATTTCTATTCTAATAACTGCCTTTAAAAACCTGTTACCATAGTAAAAAGCAGAGGTTTTCTTTTATAGTGATAATTTGCAACCGAACATTCTCATAGCCTTCTCATTCCTGTAAAACTTACAAACATTTGAAAAAAAGTAGTTCTTAAAATGGGATCTAGAACATCTTCTTTTCTTTCCTTTCTTCCCCCCTGTGTCTCTCCTTCCCTCCCCTTCCTGCTTTCCTTCCAGCATCTTGAAAAGTCTGTAAAAAGGCTTAAATGTTTTTCCACCCAAAATCCTGGTCCGGTTCAATCAACTTTTCACCTCTCTGGGGCGAAAGAAGGAAATTAAAGGTGTGAGTGGGTGCGATGTCGGCTAAGCATGTCGGCTCTCCTTTCCCGGAAGACTGCTCTTGAGCCTTTCCTTACTGTGTTCTGGAAGGTTCAAATGTTCTTTATTTTATTTTTTGTAAAATAAAAAATTTTATAAAAAGTTTAAAAATTTTATAAAGAGGGCGGTGATCTACAAATCATTTTTTTTAGCATCCTTCCCAGTCTATATCCACTCTCATTAAAAAATATTAGTCATTTATGGGATCTGGGAGCCACCGGCACTGCCTGGCGATGTTGAAAGCCCCGTTCCATCTTTGATTCCTTTGGTCAGATTCAACCAACCCTGGCCACGATTGGTTAAAGCGTCCACCAGGTATGGCTCAAATGCTTGACTCTGCCAATTATCCCCTAAGCTACCTCGATTGAATCCTAATCTCACTCAGCCTCGCCTCCTCATCTTTAAATTTGGGATATTCATATTTCTTAAGGTGGTTCTGAAAAGTAACTAAGATAGTGTAGGCAAGACAGCATAGTATCCGGTACTCCCTGAATGTCATACCTCACTCCCATCCGGCAGGATAAGTGCCACTGCCTCTATTTTACAGTTGCAGAAACAGCTCCTTTACCAGAGAACCAGTATGATAAAATCAGGGCTTGACATTCTGATGCTCTGGCCCTGATAGCGCATAACTTTCAGGCGAACCTGGCTGGCGGCTGGGGTAGCCATAGACCCTGAAAGGAAAGGGGAACCATCTCTGAATTGGCAATTGGGAGGTTTTAGGGCACTTCAAGACCATAGCTGGGTGAAGGTAACAGCAGAAGGTCTGGCCAAATCCTGGGAGAAGGAAGGGGTGGGGCAGGGAGGCCCCCATAGGTGGCAGCTGGTGCCAGACCATGAGGATCTAAGGAAAGGTCAAGACACATCAAACTCTCCACTGAGGGTGTCCCTGGCAAGGATGAGAAATCCTGCTCTGGGAACATCCCCTGGTAGAGGGGGTGCTGCTGCGGGGGCGGGGGAGGGAGGCAGTCTAAATGGACCAGGCACGGGCAGCCTGGTGTCTGGTGTAACTGACAGTCCTGCTTTGCTTTGGAAGAATCCCATCCTCACACTGACCTCCCACCCTCTCTCTTCACCTATTGTTGTCTCATTACTTCCAGAGGCGCCGAGAACCAGATCAGCCACCCAGACCAGAGCCCCAGGAACTAGGTCCCCTCAATGGGGACACAGGTAAGTAGCCAGCTCCATGTGTCCCCACTGACATCCATGTGGTTTCCTACCGTATAGCGACACAGCTACTTAAATAACTCATGAGATTTTACATAGGTTACATTAATAGGGGTATCATGTCTAAAATCACAGAGGTGATAGTCCTGACCTGTGCTTCCCTGTTTTGGGCTGTTGATATCACTCCTAGAGTGCTGGATATAGTTCTGGAAAGTATATTTTCAGAGGGATCCAGAAAATTTTGAGAGAATATGCTGGAGGAAGATCAGGCTGGTGAAGAATCTAGAAAACATGTCCCGTAAGCAACAGTTGAAGAAACAGAGAATGTTCCCTCTGGAAAGATGTTGCCATAAAACAACAGTTCCCTCCAAGTGTCTGAAGTACCCTAATGGAGAAGAAAAACGAGCCTCATTTAGTGCGACCCAGAGGCCAGTACTAGGGCCTCAAGGTAGCAACAACATCCAGCTCAATTTCAAAGAGTTTTTTGTGTGGTTGTTGGTTTAAAACCATCAGAGCTCCCTGGTAATAGAATGAGCTCCCTGTCTCTGAAGGTGTTTCATTGCAGCCCGGAGGCTGTTGGGGTTACTGTAGGTGAGGTCTAAGTTCCAAGCAAACAATTGGAGCAGAATTCAGGGTCCCCCACTCTGTGTATAAGAATTACCTGGGGGAACTTCAAAGATACAGATTCTGGGGCCCTAGCGCAGACCAACTAAATAAGAATCTCTGGGAGAGGGGCTGAAGCATCTGGATTTTTAGTACGATTGTATCTTTTTAATAAACTTCTCTCCAGCTGAGGCCAGTCGGGTACTAATCTCCTGGACAACATTTGAGCCAGATGGTTTGTGAGAGCCCGTGTCTCTCCAGTCCTGACCATTGCTGTCACCTAACCTCTGTCTGCTCACGGCCTCTGGGAGCTCAGCACTCAAGGACACCAACTCAGTCCTCCTCCTGTCCTGACGGCGCTGACCACGGGGTTGGCTTCTCCCTCATCCTCACCTTGCTACCATACCCTCTGCCAGACCCTGCTAGGAAGTTCTCTAATCATGATGCTAACAGCACTAGTATTGACCTCCAATGCTTGTCATGAGCACTATTAAAAATTTAGAGGACATTTAATGGACAATGAAGAGCATCTATTGGGCACCCCCAAAGTGCCCGGCACTACAAGTCTTTTTGTGCACGAGCAGGCGGGATAAGGTGGTAGCTGGGAATGTTTGCCGTGGAATCAGACTGTGTAGGTTCACATCCCTGCTCCCCCAGCTGTGACCTGGGCGATCTTGGGCAAGCTGTCTAACCTCTCTGCACCTCAGTTTCTTCATCTGTAAATGGGGATAATAACAGTACCCACCACATTGGGTTGCTGTGAGGATTAGGTGAGTGATCCCCATAAGGCACTTGGAGCAGTGCTGGGCATGCCGTGGGCATGGGGAGCTCTCAGTACTGCTCACCTGCTCTGGTTATTTTTATTGCCGTTCTTTTCTGATTTAGTCATCTCGGTAGCGTCATGATGTAGGTCCCATAATTACCCTGACCTCACGTATTGGGTAACCGAGGCACAGAGAGGATGGTCACTGCCCTAGGGCATTGGCAAGGCCTGCGCTGGAGTTTCCCTAAGCCAGGGCTGGACTTCCTGTTTGTGTCTCCTTCCTGCAAATGGGCAGCCCCTCCGCCTCCAGCCGAGGAGATGCTGAAGGTGAGGGGCCACACACTCAGGTGCTCACAGGCCCAGCAGGTAAAGCAAATGCCAGGGCGGCCCCGTATACACGCGCTTGGCAGGGGGGAGGCAGAGACTGTGGCCAACCGCAGAGCCAGCTGCTCCTCAGCTCCAGCCCCCGGTGGACGTGAAGGCCTACCTTGCCAGTTCTTTGGATTCTTCCAGAAAAGTTGGAAATCTGTACTATCGAGCAAAAGCTTCCCAGCTGTTAAGTATAAGAAACTATTTTTTCTGAAGTTTGAGTGGAGCGAATAGAACACATCTATGGGCCGAATCTGTGCTGTGAGCTACTGGCTCTGCTGTGGATACTAGGGGATGGAAGGAGACCTCTGGTTCTGCCTCGAGGAGAGGTCTCCAAAGCCCGAGAGATTTGAGGGGCTGTCTCTGGAGATTGGTTCCCGACAGAAGCCATTTACCAGGGTTCCCATCGCTTAGCTCCAGCCTCCCACACCCTCTGTGCCAGCCCTGACCCCGCCTCTGCTCTGTGCAAATGTTTTGCTTTTTCACCTACAGCTGTAACTGTCCAGCTCTGTGTGTCTGAGGAGGCCGAGCGGCACCAGAAGAACATAGCCAGAATTCTCCAGCAACATGAAGAGGAGAGGAAGAAATGGTCACAACAGGTAAGCCCAGGTAACCCCACCCCTCTCTTTTCCTCCTGCTCAGCTGACCTTGGTACAGCCCAGACTGAGGACCTAGTTTTGGCTTTTATTGTTGTTATAACAGTCTTTTACTCCTTCTGCCAAGAAAGGAGTCCTTTCACACATTTATGTCAGGCCGCTAGTGCTCTCGAATATGCCCTCACATAGGCCAGGCACGGTGGCTCACGCCTGTAATCCTAGCACTCTGGGAGGCTGAGGCGGGAGGATCGCTTGAGCTCAGGAGTTCGAGACCAGCTCTGAGCAAGAGCAAGACCCCATCTCTACTAAAAATAGAAAAAATTAGCAAGTCAAATAAAAATAGAAATAAAAAATTAGCTGGGCGTGGTGGCTTGTGCCTGTAGTCCTAGCTACTCGGGAGGCTGAGACAGAAGGATCGCTTGAGCCCAGGAGTTTGAGGTTGCTATGAGCTAGGCTGACGCCACGGCACTCCCTCTAGCCCGGGCAACAAAAACGAGACTCTGTCTCAAAAAAAAAAAAAAAAATGTGCTCTCACAAAACTGACAGTCTATTTGGGAAGAGTAAAAGCCACTGGTGCTGCTGGATTAATTACCCTCCCAGGCCCCCTCATGGTTTGGGGGCAGGGTGGGCAACAGATGAGTTGTGAAAAGGAGAACCAGCATCACTTCCAGGCCAAGAATTTGATCGCTGGTTCAAGACCCTCGAGGTCTTTCTGTCTAGCTAGCTGACAGCATTGTCCTAGTGGCTGCTCCGTCAGCCTGCATCCCTGTGTCCTGGGTAATCCCTGGGTAGCAGAGCTCCCTGCCCGCCCAGAAGGGACATGTAGTGAGTACAAAATAAGCCTTTTGTTTAAGCTCCCGAGACTTTATCGCTGTTTGTTATGGCACCATAATTTAGCCTATCCTGACTGAGACAGGAAATCAGATGCTAAACACAATTTACACAATTACGTACGACAACTATCAGCGCTACAAAAAGTTTAGATTGCCGTGAAAGCACATACTAGAAGCCCTTAGCCAAGTCTGTGGGATTGGACAGGCCTCTTTGAGGACGTAACAGTGAGATTTTTAAAATTGTTTGGAAATGAAGATTGAGGAACATTGTGCACGATTTCCAGCCCGTATTAGTCAAATGTCAAGGTCGTGGTGCGTGAGGAAAGACTGAGGAACAATTCCAGACTAAAGGACACTGAAGAAGTGTGACAACTGAAGGCAACTCAGCCCGGGATTTCCTTGTCCTCATTCGGGCTTGGTCACTAACCCCTCCTCACGCTCCTCCCTTACCAGAGGGAGATGGTAGAGCAGTAGGAATGATCTTAGGATAGTGTACAGAGTTTTCTCCAAATCATCTTAATTGGTTGTTTTAAATTATAAATATGACACATGTTCAGTATAAATATTCAAAATTCTGAAGTTTAAAGTCTCTTTTAAAAAATATCTCTAGTTATAAACTAATGGCTCTATTAAATTGTATGAGTCTCTTTTTCTTTTTTTCTTTTTTTTTTTTTTTTTGGAGACAGGGTCTTATAAGCCCAGGCTAGAGTACAGTGACATCATCATATCTCACCATAGCCTCAAACTCCCGGGCTCAAGCGACCCGCCCACCTCAACCTCATAAGTTGCTGGGACTACAGACACATACCACCATGCCCAGCTAATTTTTATATTTTT
>RJWJ010034560.1:0-17147 GCA_004363605.1 Indri indri | reverse complement strand
TAACTTGAATAAATAAAATATGAGGCTAAGATAGGTAAGGGGTTGCTAGTGACAGGAGGGCGATGAGGTTTTAGAGATGCTGCTGATACATATCTCAGTCTCTGTGACCTATCCTCTGAAAGAAATTGCAGATCTCTGATTTCAAAGCATGATCAGCTATTGGAAACAAGTCCTAAGTACTAGGGAAGCACAGAGATGGTATGTTGACCTGGAAAGGACATATGATTAAGATTTTAGTGACCTGACCTCTAGTCCTAGCTGTTCTCCTAATTCCCTGTATGATTAGCAGAGCATCCCTTAACCTCTCAGGGCCTCCTTGTCCTCATCTGCTAAATGAAAAGCTTGGACTGCATTAAGTTTCATCCAGCTCAAACCATTAACAAGCCTCCAATGTCCCTTGTTGTGGGGATGGGACATATAGGAACAGCCAGGGCAGAGTACTCTGCAGTGGTCCATTCTGTCTCTTTCATTCTCAAAAGAGGTAAAAAGGGCATCCTATGCTCTGGGCATGAAGGCAGCTGTAATTGCTATGCTGTTTTTGGACTTAATCTGTCACAGTAGCCTGTAAACTGCAACTACATGGTGGGTGATGGGGGCTGCTCAAATGAGCTCCATCAACGATCAATTTACTATCCTGCAGCTATTCAAGATTGCACCTCATTTACTCAAAGGATGAACTGTTGCAAGACAAAATCTCTGTCGGCATGACTGAAGTAGGTCATGTTTCCACTGTTACTCAAGAAGCAGGTATTGCTGGATTCCCAGGCACTCCAGGGCTGCATTAGAGAGAGTGTGGATGATACATGGTACTTAGTGTCCAGGGAAATTATTTCAGGGTACCAGAGGGGCTCGATTGGGATAAAGACTCTTGACATAGGACAAATGAAGGTCATTGATTTATAGTCAAATGATTCCTAAGCATTATAACTAAATGCTATCATAATCTGCAAATGAAGGAACTGATCTCCTTTTATTTTTCTCTATACTTATAGTAATACTGCAATATTTAGCACAGTGCTAAGTACACAACAATATATGTTGAATGGCTTAATGTGTTAATTCAACAACTTTTTATTGAGCCCTAAGCTAAGAAGTTTGTATACAAATATTTTGGTTTTCTATTGCTACTTAACAAACCACTCCAAAGCTCAGTGGCTCAAAACAACCACTTCATTATCTCTCATAGTTGTTGGTTGAATGGATTCAGCTGGATGATTCTTCTGTCAACAGAGTCTGGTCATATGGAAACTTGTCAGGTTTGGATGTCTAAGATGACTCACTCACATGATGCTGGCTGTTGGCCTGCTGAGAGCTCAGCTAAGGCTGTCAAAGGGTGTCACAGTTCTTCATGATTTGAACTCCATGTGGGTTGGGTTTCTAACAACAGAACACATTAACTTCTAGAGTCAGGAAGTAGAAGTTGTCAGTCTTTTTAAGTCTTGTCCTCAAAAGTCCCAGAACATCCCTTCTTTTATATTTTATTGGTCAAAGAAAGCCAGTCAAGACGCCAGCCCAGATTACAGAGGAGGAGAAATGAACTACATCTCTTGATGGAAATAATGGCATGTACATATGAGGAGGGGAAAGATGTTTGGGAACATCTCCGTAGACTTGATAAAATTTTTTATTACCTGAGTTATTCTCTTTAATTTTCATACATTATTAGACTTAAAATACAAAGACATATACCCACTGGAATGGCTAAAATTGAAAAGATTGACAGTAACAAGTGTTGATAAATTTCTGGAGTAATTGGAATTCTCATATATGCTGGTGAGAATGCAAAATGGCACAATCTCCTTAGACAACAGTTTGGTAAGTGCTTATAAATTGAAATGAAAAAGACACATCTAATGTACAATGGCACAAAGCGAAGCAGTGTTTGCTTGATGTCATTGCAGGGGTGGGTTGGGGTGGGGTGACTGACAAGGAAGGTCACAAAAGAACCTTTCAAGGTGAGGAAAATATTTCATACCTTGATTGTGGTGGTGGATACAAAGATGTATTAATTCATTAAGATTCATAAAACTGTACACTTAAAATGAATGCAATGTATTAAATGTAAATTACAGCTTAATAAAACTGATTTTATAAACAAGGCTCTAGATCTACTCTTTCAGGTGTCCAGAGTTCTCAATGTCACTGATGAGTTTTGGGAAGGGGAATTTACCTTTCTCCTGAGTCAATCCACATATCAACGGGCTTCATCAAATTTACCAGACACTTCACTGCTTCTTTTAGCAGCCATACCTCCTACTGTTGTTCTGCCCTGATTTATATTTGCTGTATGTGACCCAACTGAACTTTATTTTCCCAAAGCAGCAGTACCATAGGGTTGCTGTGTATAGCACACATTTTTCTGAAAGATTTGGGTAGCAAAACTGGGATGATGATAGATATATCACAGCATAATTAATATATTACTGAAATGTAAATATTAGATTATTTTTCCTGAAGTTTCTTTCCCAGCCTACCACAGAAATGTATTGCTGGCTAAAACTTAACCAGACCACACTTCTGGCATGTTTCCATGGCATGTTCTATACTTCTGGTAAATGAAACACATAACTGTCCCCTACCATCCATCATGTCACCTTCTTAAGCACCATACGTTCGACATACCCATTGCAGAGTTAATATTTTCCTCTTTAAAACATTAATTCCTCTGAAAAGGAATTGTGACTTATTCTATAAGCTAACTTATTTTTAAACTTAAGTTAAGGGAGTAGGAGTCCCTCTTTCCCACATTACAGAAGGTAGGTGAGAAACAATCTAAGCACACGAGGGGCTCACGGTACAGAGGAAATGACATTGACAAGGTAAGATAGCTCTGTGCAATAATAGCCACATGCACAAGTTGTAGAGAACACAGAAGAAATTCACAAAACCCAAACAGATGATGAAGAGTGTCATGACTACAGTATAAAGAGGTTTCTAGAGGAGGGGATGTCTAAATTGAAGCCATAAGGGATTATTCAGCATAAACAATACCAAAAAGTGGAGGCAGGTGAGAGCACAGAACATTCGAGGCAGGAAAAAATGCCAAAGCAAGAAAATAGAGATATCAATTATATGTAAAAAGCAATTGACTTATGATGGAAAATTCCCTGACTTATGCAAAAGAAGAATCCAGAGATGAGCCTGGCTTTATTGTATAGATGAAATCCTGTGGACCAGCATTTTTCTCACGTGCCTCCTCCTTTGACAACAGCAGTGACTGATGCAATTCCAGACCCACACCCTCATTCTGCACCACCCAAAGCTGTGGTTTACACTGCTGGTGGCATATTAGCATCACCTGAGAATCACCCCTCACCCTGTGGAAAACTTAGTTTTTAATATTTTATTACTTTAGTCATATAAATGCCCTATGTCTGTCAGATTGCATTCTCATTTTAGTTTGTAAAGATGTCAAGATGTCACCTGGGAATCTTTTGAACATTAAAAATAAAAGGCTCATAGGTTAGAAGATAGGTACATGCATGAACAAGCACACACACACACACACACACACACCCCAGAAAATTCTGATGTGCATTCACAGTATAGAACCACTGACAAAAAAAAAAAAAAAAGAGAAAAGCTATATAAAGATATCCACCCTCACTTATATTAATAATAAAAGGTATAGAAATTTAAACCATTTCTTAATTATCAGATTGAGACAAAGTATTATAACATATTATATAGGCCAGGCTGTGGGCAAGCTGATACTCTCATACATTTTTGGTGGAAATTCAGATTTGTATAACTGTTTTTTACAGGAATTTGGCAATATCTAAAAAAAACACAGTCACCTTTTTACCCAGTAGTCTCACACATAGCAATTTATCATGCTTTTCTATCCTCTGGAAATACAAACATACTTATGTTTATGTTTATTTATTGAAGCATTGTTTATGATTTTAAAATATTAGAAAAAAATAACCTAAAAGGCCATATAGTAGAGTGGTTGAATGAACCATTGTATATCTACCAGTGGAATGCTATAGTGTATAACTAAAAAAGAATGAGGGTATCTCCGTGGACTGATATGAAGAGAATTCTAGGATACATTGATAATTTTAACAAAAGGAAAATGCAAAAAGAAATATATCCATAGAAGTTACTATTGTATAAGAAAGAAAAAAGAAGGGGAATTAAGAAAACACACATCTCTGCTCAATTGTGCACAAAGAATCAAAGAAAAGAAAATGGTTACCAGTGGGATTGAGTGGGAGTTCAGTGAACAGAATGTGGGTGTTTTAATACTTCCCTATGGATAGCTTTCTTTACAATTTAACCTTTTACCAGATTAATTTATAATATAACTAAAAGTATATTACCAAGGATGAGGAAGAAAAATAAAATAGGCTACAAACAGAAACAAATGTCTCTTAATGTGCATCAAGACAATCTGAGAGCTTGTTACATTTGTTACATGGCAAATTCTTGAGCTCCACCACAAACATGCAACAGGACAGTGTGAGTCCCACAGACAGGATTTTAAACAAGCCTCTAAGGAAATTTACACATAGGTGGTCTGACCACCACACTTTGAGAAACTCCTGTAATGGAAAAAAAGGATACCAGTAATTTATTTGTTTTTAGGTACTGAAAAAAAATACAATTGCTAAAATTCAAGTTCTGATAAGAACTTGACAGCCATCATGACTAATATTGTCTCTCCTACTATTAATTGCATCTAGCATAAAAAATTCACCTATTACTGTACACTTTCCATGCACTATGGCATTTAAACCTCGCATCAAGTTTATGAGGAAACTGCAGTTGAACGGTTATGTGGCATGATAAACATTACCTCAGTAAGTGGAAGAGCAGGGGATTCTGCCTGAGTATGGGAATTGAGTTTCGCCAATCTACTATATTCTACTTCCTTGAGAGAGCAGGGCATACAGATAAGAGCAGCACTAATAGCAGCTCAAGTCTAACAATAGTGGGACAGTACCATTATGCAGAAATCTGAACTGGGATCAATCTTGGCCTCAGAGAAAAGTGGGAGTGGAGATGGTGGAAAAGGCTGATCTTACCAGGAAAATAAGACAAGCAATTTAAAAAAAAAAAAAAACAAAGAGGAGTAATATATTGCCCACTGCATGATTTTTAGTGAAAGAGGCTATAGCCATTCTTAAGCAAAGAATATTATCAGGAACCTTGAATTCTGGTTTCATCACAGGTTTCTCCTGATGTTTAGCATGTTGACTGATATTTCTGATTCTCAAACTATCCATTTTACAAGATACGAATGACAACCTATAGGCTTCATAAAGGGAAATGAGGAAATAGGAGATGGAAAACTCACTCTATGTTACTCAAATGAAGCAGAGTTAAAGCCACTTAGGGTAGAGTTTCATCAACTCATAAAGCTACTGGACTAGAGCATCTCTTAATTAGGTGGTTTCATGCAAATTACAAAACAACAAAGAAGGGGTAGAACAAGATGGTAGAATAAGATTCTCCAGAGATTGTCCCCTGGCAAGAACATCAATTTCAACAACTGTCCACACATAAAAATACCTTTATACAAGCTAAGGAAACCAGGTGAGAGATCATAATACCTGGTTTTAGTGCAACTAAAAAAAAAAACACATTGAAGAGGGTAGGAAGGACAGGTTTTCATTACCCTTATCACCTCTTCCCTGACCCTAGGCAGTACATCACACAGAGAGATAGCATTTACTTGAGAGAAAGAGAGGGAAGTAAGCACAGGACTTTGTCTTGGACCCCAACACTGGGCCCACCAAAGTAAAACTCAGCACCAGACAGGCCCTCACACCTGGAGACTCTAGGCCAGTATGCACAGACTAAACCTCCAGATCCATCCTGGGGTCAGGCAGAACTCCATGGCCCCAGGATTTAAGCCTTAGAGACAAACTCAGTCTGTACTCTACATCACTGCCAGGCTGACTTCAGTGGCCCCAGGATCCAGGCAGCCCTCAGTGGCCTCAGACTTTCAGCTTATCTCAGTGTCATGCTGGCTGTAGTAGCCATGGGCTTGAAACCACACCAGGCAGCCTGCCCAGAATCTCTGAACAGGGTGACTGTTGAAGGGCTTTTCTAGACAAAGCCAGTCTGTGAAAATTGAAATAAGTACCTACTTCTTCAAATGAGCAGTCATAATGCACAGCCACAGGAATCATAAACAATTAGGGAAACTTGACATCACCAAAGGCACAAAATAAAGTGCCAGTGATGGACCCTAAAGAAATGGAGATGTATGAACTACCTGAAAAATTATTTTTTTAAAACACTGTTTTAAGGAAGTTCAGCAAACTTAAGAAAATAAAAGAGATAATTCAACAAAATAAAGAAACAATGTGTCCAAAAGAAGAAATTTAATGGAGAGGTTTAGATAATTAAAAAATAATCAAACAGAAATCCTGTACCTGAAAAATATCATACATGAAATGAAAAGTGAGTCAAATAGCAGAATTGATGAAGAAGAATCTTTGAGCTTGAAGACAGACTATTTGAAAATATATAGTCAGAGAAGAAAAAGGAGCAAGGAATAAATAAAGATCACAGGATTTATGATATAGCATCAAAAGAAAGGTGTAAATATCCAGGTACAGTATAGGAAGATCAAAGTTCTCTAATCAGTTTTAATCGAAACAAGACTACCTCAAGACATATTAAAATTAAACTGTCAAAAATCAAAGATGAAGATAGGTTCCTAAAAACAGCCAGAGAAAATAAGCAAATTACATATAAGGCAGTTCCAAAAGGGCTAGCAGAAGACTTCTCAGGAGAAACCTTACAGGCAAGGAGACAGTGGGATAATATGTTGAAACTGCTGAAGGAAAAAAAAAAAGTTCCAACAAAGAACATTGTAACCATCAAATCTGTCCTTCAGAAATAAAGAAGGGATCAAGACTTTTCCAGAAAACAAAAGCTGAGGGAGTTCACCACCATCAGATGTATCTTACAAAAATGCTAAAAGGAGTTTGGTTTAACATACACAAATCAATAAATACAATAACTGTGATACATCACATTAACAGAATGAAGAACAAAAAACATATAATCATTTCAATAGATGCAGAAAAATCATTTGACAAAAATCCAACATAATTTCATGATAAAAACCCTCATCAAATTAGCTATAGAAGGAATATGCTTCACCAAAGAAAAGACTACAAGTACTAAATATACTTAATGTGGAGAAGTTGAGAGCTTTTCCTCTAAGATACAGAACAAGACAAAGATGCTCACTCTCACAACTTTTATTCAGCATAGTACTGGAAGTCCTAGCTAGAGCAATTAGGAAAAAAAAAAAAAGAAATAAAAGACATGCAAATCACAAAAGGAAGAAGTTACACTGTCCCCGTTTACATAGAAAATGATCTTATTTATAGAAAACCTTAAGGACTCAACCAAAAAACTGTTAGAACTAATAAATAAACTCAGTAAAGTCACAGGTTACAAAATCAACATACAAAAATCAACAGCACTTCTATAGACTAACAACAAACTATCTAAAAAAGAAATCAAGAAAACAATCTACTTATAATAGCTATAAAAAATAAAACACTTAGGAATGAATCTAACCAAGGAGTTGAAATAACTACACATTGAGAACTATAAAATATTGAAGAAAGAAATTGAAGACAATACAAATAAATTGAAAGATATATTCTGGTCGTGGAATAGAATAATTAATGTTTTAAAAATGTTTATACTACCCAAAGCAATCTACAGATTGAATGCAATCCCTACCACAATACCAATGACATTCTTTACAGAAATAGGAAAAAAAAAAATCCTAAAATGTGCATGAAACCAAAAAAGACCCTGAATAACCAAAACAATCTTGGGCATAAAGAACAAATCTGGAAGCATCACATTACCTGACTTCAAAATATACTACAAAGCTGTAGTAACCAAAACACCATGGTGCTGGCATAAAAATAGACACAGACTGATGGAACAGAATAGAGAACTCATAAATGAATCCATACATTTACAGCCAACTGATTTTTGACAAAGTTGTCAAGAACACACAATGAAGAAAGGAAAGTTTCTTCAATAAATGGTGCTGGGAAAACTGTATATCCACATGCAGAAGAATGAAATCGGGCCCTTATCTCACATCATATATCAACTGAACTCAAAATGGTTTAAAAATTGAAGGGGAAAACTCCACAAAATTGGTCTTGGCAATGAATTTTTGGATATGACACCAAAAGTACAGGCAACAAAAATAAAAATAGGCAAATGGGATAACATTAAATTCAAAAGCTTCTGCACAGCAAAGGAAACAATCAACAGAGTGGAGAAAGCCTACAAAATAGAAGTAAATATTTGCAAACTATATACATCTGACAATGTGTTAATATCCAAAGTATATAAGGTACTCAACTCAATAGCAAGAAAACATCCCAATTAAAAAGTAGGTGAAGAACTAGAATAGACATTTCTCAAAATATAGAATACAAATGGTAAAAAAGTATATGAAAAAAGGTTCACTGTCACTAATTATCATAAAAATGCAAACTAAAACCACAATAAGCCATCACCTCACCTGTTAGAATGGTTATTACCAAAAAGACAAAAATTAACAAATGTTGGAGAGAATGTGGAGAAAAGGCCACCCTTGCACACTGTTGGTATGAATGTAAATTAGTATAGCTTTTATGGATAACATTATGGAGGTTACTCAAAAAATTAAAAATAGAAGTACCATGTGATCCAGCAATCCCGCTGCTGGATATATAACCAAAGGAAATGAAATTAGCATGTTGAAGACATATCTGTACTTTTATGTTTATTGCAGCATTATTCATAATAGCTATGACATGGAATCAACCTAAATGTCCATCAATGGATAAAAGGATAGAGAAAACGTGGTACATATACACACAATGAACAATCATTCAGCCATAAAAGAAAGAAATCCTGTGATTTGTGACCATATGAATGAACCTAGAAGACATAATGTTAAGTGAAATAACCCAGGCAAAGGTAAATAAATACCTCATGGTCTCACCCTTATGTGGGATCTAAAAAAGTTGATCTCATAGAAGTACAGAATAGATTGGTGTGCCAGGGGCAGGGATGGTTGCAGGGAGGGAGTTTCAGAAGATGTTTGGAAAGGATACACAATTTTAGTTAGACAGGAGGAATAATTTCAAGAGATTTATTACTCAACATGGTGACCCTAGTTAATAACAGTATATTGTATTCTTGAAAAATGCAGGAGAGTGGATGTTGTGTTCTTACCACAAAAATGATAACTATGGGAGGTAATGCATAATAAATAGTGAAATTTAGTCAATCCATGATGTATATATTTTTCATAAAATCATGTTTTACACAATAAATACAATTTTATCTGTCAATTAAAAATAAAATAGAACATTACAAAACATTATTATTATCATTTATCAATAAAAGTTATCTTTTAAAACATGTGAAATGTTTTGATTATGATATAATCAAAGGGTAGGCCGCTTTTTTGTATAAGTGCTGTATCTAAAACTTCTACCTCCAGGAAAAATCCCAAGGAAATCTGTTACAAACCACCTATTTGAAAATGTTCATAGCCTGCCATTTCAAGAGAAAATACTCATCCAAAAATTGGTCATGAGGAATATTTTGAAAGCCAGTCAGTAATGTTAAAATTAGCTGAAGCCTAGTCAACCTATTCTAAATGTCTTCGTGGAAGCATCACCCAGAATGAGAGAGGACCTTATATGATCTTTGCTTAGCACCATTAACCCCTGATTTTCTCTTTTGTGTTATAAATGCTGTCAGGTCCTGGAGAGAGAAAAAGTAGAGTTGCAATCTAGATTCTTAAGACATACAAACAAACAAAAAAACAAGCAAAAAACCAATAAGGGCACTCACTTCACCCTGAGTCATTATCTCTTCTTTCAGAAGCTTCCAAGTGTCCAGCTAAACTTCTAAGTTGCTGGATAGCAGAAATCAGTACACGCCAATGTACAACACATTGAAGTGACAGAACAAACATCACTAGCTCCACTGGCATCACCACCAGACACTGAACACCTAAGTCCAATAGTAGTCCATTCACATGTGTTATTCTATTTAATCCAAAATTGGCTCTGCCTTTTGGTGTTTTTCTGGTTTCCTTGGCTACCAATTAGTAAATTCCATCATTAGCTATGATGTTGCTAATACTTAGAGAGCTTTTGGTCCCTAAGCGCTGGTGTTAGCCTCATATAACTTGACCTTTTTTCTCAAAGAACTTGAAAGTGAAGAAAATGCAGATAAGCACTGAAATGGTGTGCTGGATTTTGATAAGGACTATAAAAGGAGAAGTTTTAATGTGCAATAGAAACACAGGAGAAGTTGCAACTCACTCTACAAATTAGAATAAGCTTTATAGAGAAAAGGTTACAGGGAACGACCTCTATCCAAGAAAATATTTTCTGTGGATGCCTAAAACCCCATCATTCACTAGGCCGTGCACAGCAACAAGGCAGTGGTTTTAAGCAGGAGATTTTTAGTGGGAATCTTCTCTTTTCTGCCACCCTCCCCACCTGCCCATCTCCCCACTTCTCAGGCTCAGTAGAAGCCAATGCACACTTACCACACTTCTAGCACCAGTAACAGTTCCATTTCTACCAAGCATAACGTAGTTTTTCGGGATGACACGACAATCACATGTCATGCTGGTCATTACTGGGGGCCCTGTCTTCAGCTAACAGTGAGAGAAAATTTGGGGTCATTCCATTATCTAGTCATTGCTTTTGGAATTCAATTTCTCTTCTGGATATCTATTTTCGCTAGGGAGAGGAAAGTTGTTTGAGAAATGCAGAAGAGCTTCAGCCATTCTTTTCTCCTCTGTCTCCACCCCCTCTCCCCTCCCTTTTTTGCTCAGGCAGAGGGTAATTTGTATAGTAGCTAAAATAAAAGCAGTTTAACAGATGAAATCCATGGTCAAAGCCTGTGGACATCATTGAGGAGTTAATGAAATTTCTGTGCCTGGAACAGATTATTAGGCAACAGCTGAGATTGGAAAAAGATTAAGCTACTGAATTGCTGGCAGAACCAAAGGAAGGAGTCTAAAGTCAGCATTCATCATGCCCCATAGAAGATGAACAATTCGGGAAATAGAATTGGGTGATTTGTTCTGAGCTCTTAAGTCATTGTGCCCTGTCCTTCTTCGACCTAGATGAGTGGACGTTGTTTCTTTTTCCCAGTTCAGTCACTCCCCCTGCTCAAAAACTCCCAGTAGCTCCCCAGTGTCCATGCACTCATAGCCTAGCATTCTAGGACCTCCAAGACCCTCCCTGCAATCCCTTCCCACATTCTATCCCATTGCTTCCCTACATAAATTATCTTTGGGGGCACATCTGGCAGTTTTTGCAAAGTAGGCATTCACTATGTTTTACTCCTTGATCTCTGTTTCCACATCTTTGTTTACATTATTGCCCCATCTGGAAATAATCCCTCCATTTAGGTTTAACTGCAAGATAAATAGTAAAACTGGGATTTTGCCTTAATTATAATAGACTAAATTGTGTGCATGCTTGCTTGCGCACTGCAATTCACATGCTTGTGTTGATACCCGCATGAATCAGAAATGTTTTCTGTTTACAAGGAAACTGGATTCTTAGGAGAGCAATGAGAAAATCAGAAAAAAAGTCATTTTCAACAAACCCTTATGGTGTCCTAATCTTAGTTTTAGGTGTTTTCCATGTGCCAGACATTGCGCTAAATGCTTTTCATAGACTAACACTTGTATTTGTCACAAATGTTTTGTGAGTTAGGGACTGTACTTATCCCCACTTTTCAGAGGAGTAAATTGTGGCTCAGAAAGATTAAATAATTTGCCTAATGTCAGTAAATCACTAAGCAGAGAAACAAAATTGAGTCTCTCTGACACCAGAGTATGCATTCTTTCCACCGTGGCATGCTGAAGACAATTCAGCTTTAGTGTATAGAATGAACTAGAGACCAGTGCAGGACTAGAAAAAGTGTACAGTTAAATAATCCTGTAGTGTTCTCAGCAAGAGTTAATGGGAATATGGATAAGGGGATGGTAGTTGGAAAGGGGGAAAGTGAATAGAATGCTAAAATGACACCTTTAGGGATTATTATCTGCTTAGGGGAAAGATACAGAGAGTGAGAGAGAACTGTCAAAGATGATACTAAAATTCAACTCCAATTAATGAGAGTATATGCAAAGAGAAGAAAATGCACTCTTTAGAAATAACGGTTTCTCTGTAACAAACTCACTGGCCAAACTTTCCTCCAGGTAAAAGTCCTTCTGAGTCACCCAAAGAACAATAAAACCACAAGAGTCTTTGATTCTCTGAGTTAATGATCATCATTTGCATTGCACCTTGCCACATGTCAAGACACCCCAGCCTCTTATTCCCACATGCCTTCTGTGCTTTTACTAAAGCAGAGGTAGGAAAGGATTAGAAAAGGTTGACAGGGACTGGTTCCTCTTCCTTCAAGTCAGGCCACACTAGGGTAAACTCAATTGGCCTGCATCTGATTTTTTATTTAACTTGTTTGTGCAATAAAATGCTTTGGATACAGATTAACTTTGCCCACTCAATACTGTCTAATTGATTCACCTACCTTGAAGCATAAGCTTGCAAGGCCTTTAACTAACAGATTGAGAAGCTTTCTTTACTTCATAACTGCCTCTATGCTGGATAATCCTAAATGTTCTCCAGAGTTGGAAGCAGGAGAGACAAGTGTCTTCCTATTCCAGTAGCGGTGCATTTGTTTTATTGGGTGTCATAGTCCGTTTGTGCTGCTATAACAAAATAACTGAGACTAGGTAATTTGTAAACAACAGAAACTTATTTTTCACAATTTTGGAGGCTGAGAGTCCAAGATCAAGGTGCTGGAAGGTTCTGTGTCTGGTGAATTCCCAGTGTACCCTTCCAAGATGGCACCTTGTTACTGCATCCTCTGGAGGGGAAGAAAACTGTGTCTCCACATGGCATAAGAGACGACAGGGCAAGAGAGTCCCCCTTTCAACTCCAAGGCCATGTGTAAGGGTGCTTATCCTATTCATGAGTGTGGAGCCCTCATGACTTAATGACCTCCCAAAGGCCACAGCTCTTACTGCTCTTGCATTGGGGATTAAGTTTCAACATAAACACTGGAGGGAAAACCATCACACAAACCATAGCCATGGGTGATTATAAAGGTGTGGGACCACGAATCCAGGGACAGTACAGGGGATCTTTATATATGGACCAGAAACTGTGTTTATATAAGCACACAATATCTTGTTTATCCTTCAAGAAAAACTTATGTAATAAATACTGAGATGCAAACTTTGAGGATATGGAAACGGATGTGCCTAAATTAGCCCAGGTAGGAAATGGTGGAGCTAAAATTCTAACCCAGATTTCCCTAACACCTAATCCCATCTGTGCTCTCACAATATTGCTTCTCTCTCTGTCAACATGGAGCCCCAGTACATTTCTTCTCTAAAAATGAATCCTAACAGTTGTTAAATCAGAGATTTAAAACTCAGAGCAACGTCAAAAATACATTATGATGAGATTGATCCTTAACAACCAAACTCTACTGCTCCCCCCATGTTAGGACATAGCCTCAGACTAAAGGGGAGGGAGGCTCCCTCCCTCCAGGGTATGTGACAAAGGTGGTGCTGCATTGTGGGATGTGGGATGGAAGGTGCCTTTGATCCGTGAACAAAGCAGTTGCTCTCACTGGAAACCATACTGGAACAATCAGCCCCTGCCCCAGCCACGAGATCAGGCAGCAGCCTCAGGGCCTGTCTCCAGTACAAAGCAAACACCAGGTTTCCTCTCCAAACCTGACTGTGTTGTTCCTATTTGATCATGAAATGGAGGTACCTCCTGCAGAGAGAAAAGGCATCTGATAGACTTTGCTCACAGTTGTTCTTATGGCTGCCCATGCTCAGGCCCGTCTCCCATCTTTCCTGCTATGTTTTTTCCACAGTTGTACATACACGCAAATGCATGCATTATGCTCCCCTGGCCTACAGGCCATGATACACATAAGAGAGAGTGCTTCTTGAGAAAGCTGCATACATATGGAATCTTTCCTTTATTGCTTCTGCTATTTATCAATACTCATCAATTGAATACCTGATTGTACTATTGTAAGCAATATAAAACACGAACTATACCCCTGAGGAGCTCACAGATTAGTGGGAGAAAGAGAAATGATAACACTGGCTACAACACATCATAACACTGTAAGATAGAACATGAGAGATGAGTGTGGTGTTTAGATAATCTAAAGTAGAATCCACAATGAAGGATAGAATTAGAACGAAAAAGTAACTTTTATATATGTGTGTGTGTGTGTGTGTGTGGAGAGAGAGAGAGAGAGAGAGAGAGAGAGAGAGAGGGAGAGAACCCTATTCTTTCTAGACATTGCTGTTGAGTATTGCATGGGTATTGGCAATAGAGTAGTGAACAAGTCAGACTAGACTGCTACATTAATGGAGTAAGGAAGACACAATAAACAAGTACTCAAATGTATAGGATAATGCCAAATAACAGTTCAGGCCATGAGGAAATTAACACAGGGCAATGTAATGTTGAATTACTCATCAGTAAGGAAAACATTAAATAATATGGTTAGAGAAGACCATCTGAAAATTGACATTTAAATTAATTTTTTTTATTTCCATAAATTTAGGGTTATAAGTATTTTTTGTTACACAGATGAATTCTATAATGGTGAAGTCAGGGCTTTTAGTGTGCCCATCACCTAAATAGTGTACACTGTACCCAATAAGTAATTTTTGATCCCTCACTCAAGGGGAGCCCCCACCCTCCCCTTTTCTTAGTTTCCAATATCCGTAATACCACTTTATGACCATATATATCCACTGTTTTGCTCCCACTTGTAAGTCAGAGCATGTGGTATTTGTTTTTCCATTCCTGAGATACTTCACTTAGGATATGGTCTTCAGTACCATCCAAGATCCCGTAAAACACATTATTTCATTCTTTTATGGCTAAGTAGTATTCCACAGTGTGTGTGTGTGTATATATATATATATATATATATATATATATATATATATATATATCTCACATTTTCTTTATCCATTCATTAGTTGATGACACTTAGGTTGATTCTATATCTTTGCAATTGTGAATTGTATGATAAATATTTGTGTGTAGGTGTCTTTTTGATAAAATTTCCTTTGGGTAGAAACCCAGTAGTGGGATTGCTGGATTGAACAGTAGGTATACTTTTAGTTAACTTGAGGAATCTCCATACTGTTTTAGTTATTTAAAGAACCTCCATAGAGGTTATACTAATTTACATTCCAATCCACAGTGTATAAGCATTCCCTTTTCATCCATCCACATCAATATCTATTGTTTTTTGACTTTTTAATAATGGTCATTCTGACAGTGGTAAGGTGGTATCACATTGTGGTCTTAATTTGCATTTCCCTGATAATTAGTGATGTTGAGCATTTTTTTATATGTTTCTTGGCCATTTGTATAGCTTTTGAAAAAAAAATCTGTTCATATCTTTTGCCCAATTTTCAATGGGGTTATTTGGTTGTTTTTTTTTTTCTTGCTAAATTGTCTGAGTTGTTTGTATATTCTGAATATTAGTCCATTGTCAGTTGTATAGTTTGTGAATATTTTCTTTCATTTTGTAGGTTGTCTATTTTCTCTGTTGATAATGTCCTTTACCATGTAGAAACTTTTTAGTTTAATTAAGTCCCATTTATTTATTTTTGTTTTTGTCATATTTGCATTCTACAGTCTTAGTCATAAATTCTTTGCCTAAGCCAATGTCCTGAAGAGTTTTCCTACATTTTCCTCTAGAGTTTTCATGGTGTCAGATCTTAAATTTAAGTCTTTAATCCATGTTTAGTTGAATTTTTTATATGGTGATGGGGATCTAGTTTCATTCTTTTGCATGTGGTTAACCAATTTTGCCAGCACCATTTATTGAATAGAGTGTCTTTTCCCTAGTTTATGTTTTTCTTCTTTGTTGAAAATCAGTTGGTTGTAGCTGTATGGTTTAGTCTCTTGGTTGTCTATTCCATTCCATTGGTCTATCTGTCTGCCTTTATAACAGTATGATGCTGTCTTGGTTACTATGTCCTTATAGTGTAACTTGAAGCCAGGTAATGCGATGACTCCAAATTTTTTCATTTTTGCTTAGGATTGCTATTCCTAATCAATATCTTTTTTGATTCTGTATAAAATTTAGGCTTTCTTTTTCTAATTCTGTGAAAAATAACATTGGCATTTTGATGGGCATTGCACTGAATCAGCAAATCACTTTGGGCAGTGTGGACATTTTAATAATATTAATTTTTCCAATCCACGAGCATGGGATGTTTTTCCATTTGTTTTGTGCTATCTATGATTTCCTTCATCAGTGTTTTATAGTTCTTCTTGTAGAGATCTTTCATCTTCTTGGTTAAATATATTCCTGGGTATTTTATTTTTTTTGCAGGTATTGTAAACGATATTGTGTTCTTGATTTGACTGTCAGCTTTACTATTAGTAGTGTATAGAGATTCTACTGATTTGTGTACATTTATTTTGTAACCTGAGATTTTCCTTAATTTTTTATCAATTCTAGGAGTCTTTTAGAGGAGTCTTTAGGATTTCCTAGATATACTATCATATCATCAACAAATAGGGATAGTTTGACCTCCTTTTTTTCTGATTTGGATACCCTTTATTTCTTTCTCTTGCCTGATTGCTCTGGTTAGGACTTCCAGTACCATGTTGAATAGAAGTGATGACAGTAGGTACTGTTGTCTTGTTCAAGTTCTTAGGGAAAATGGTTTCAACTTTTCCCCATTCAGTATGTTGTTGTCTGTGGGTTTGTCATATACGGCTTTCATTATTTTTAGGTATGTTTCCTTTATGCCTACTTTATTGAGGGTTTTTACCATGAAGGGGTGCTAGATTTTATCAAACGCTTTTTCTGCATCTATTGAGGTAATCATGTGTTTTTGTTTTTAATTCTGTTTATGTGGTGAATCACATGTATTGATTTGCATATGTCAAAACATCCTTGCATTGGTGGGATGAAACCTGCTTGATCATGATGAATTATCTTTTTGATGTGCTGTTAAATTCAGTTTACTAGTGTTTTGTTAAGGGTTTTTGCATCTATGTTCATGAGAGATATTGGCCTGTAGTTTACTTGTTGTTCTTGTTGTGTCCTTCCCT